>CBVK0102601520.1:0-29977 GCA_900067695.1 Picea abies
CTCTGAGAAGAGATGTGACGACTACTCACATTCACAAGAAGATGATTACAATGAGGCTCTGAAGGCCTTTTTACAATAAACAGGAATGCCAAAATTCCTAGACATCCAAAAACCTAACCCTAGGAGATGAAGCGCCAAAATTCATGTGGGCCCCCTTTGGGTAAGTGGGTACATCAACTTCCCAGGGTCATAACTTTTGCCATACGAACTCTGTTTTAGGCATGTGATAGCTCATTGGAAAGGTATCATCGAGGAGATTCATTTTGGGGGATCAATCATGCCTTTGGTTATCATAGAGAACCTCAATATCGAAAAACCTTCATTTGGACCCTCAAAATGGCCCCGGAAGTTAAAATCTGCTAAAAATAGTAAATTGCCAAAATTGCCAGAAAACTATTTTGAGCCATTTCGAAAAGGTGGGTGGCCACTGATATCCCCCTGGATCAATCCTCCTACCTTAGGAAGCAATGGTATCCATTACTTTGAGTTCTCGGGGGAGAGGGAAAAGCGTTTGTTGAATCTGCATCTTGGTGAGTTGCTTATCTTGCTGGAGACATCACGTTGCTCAGTTTGTGGAAGATTGTCACGAACCTGTTGAGGCCGAGGCCATTCAACAAGTTAGGCTACATGAGAGGACAGTGTGCAGAATGAATCTTTGTACTTTTCTACAACCTTGTCGACCTTCTTCTGTTGGATAAAAGATGCTTGGGGTGAGGCTGTAGTGGTTGCAGTGTTCTTTTGCTCCCCTTTTGAACAGACTATGAAAAAGCTAAATTTTTCAGTATGAGATACTACCTTGTGACACTTTTTAGGTGGAACAGTAGTTGGAACTACCTCTGGTATTCTGTAGAGATGACCCCATAGAGAAACAATGACACTGTGGGGTCGAGACTCATAAACAGCGTGGCGCTTCCACATATATGGTTGGCCCAAGAGAACATCACAGACATCTAGTGGGGACACATCACATAATACCTCATCCTTGGAGGGTTGGATGCCATATGGAAATTGACACTGTTGGCTGACACAAAGATCTTATCCTTGGCGAAGCCACCCAATGTTGTATGGCTGCGGGTGTGGTGTTGTCGACAATCCCAATTGTTTGACAACCTTTGCTGAGATGAGGTTCTTCTGGCTTCTGCTATCAACAATAAAATGCAGCAGGGTCCCCTTCACCCACATCTGTGAATGAAAAAGGCGCTCCCCCTCTTCAGGATCTGTTGGTTCTTCTGGTTGAATTGCTACGGTCGCAACAATAGCAGTGGGGTATACGTCAATGATCTGTCCTTTACTAGTATTTTCAGAATCAGATTCTAAATCATGGTTCGGCTCCTTGTCTTTGATCTCGGCCACCAATGACTATTTTAAGAGACATTCATCGGTGTTGTGCTAGGGGCTTTTGTGGAAATCACACCATTTTTCGGTGTCCTTCTTTGTCTTCCTGTGACCCTTCTTTTCCTGTGTCTTGGACTGGTTTTCAGGAGATTGTTTGTTAGGGCTGTCTTTGTCATACTTTGGTTGTTGCAGATTTGTAGACCCGAATTCCTGTTTGTTTTGGTGCTTAAATTTCTTCTCAATTTTAATAGCATATCGATAAGCACCACCGAGTGATGAGATGTCCAGAAAATCCATTTCATTCTGGATGTATCTGTGTAGATCCCCACAGTATTTCAAAACCAAATGTCGCTCAGATTATTTGATACCCAACTTGGTGCACAAGGTATGGAAGACATTGGTGAACTCCGGAACTGCTTGGCCCCTCTCTTGCCACAGTGTGGTTCATCTCATGTATTGGTCTTTGTAGTTGCCAACAGGGTAATACTGTTCCTTTACTGCATCCATAAAAAAATCCCAAGTGGGATCGACCCCATATATTCCAGACTCCTCTGTGGAAATTTTCTCCTAGTAAGTTTCCCACCAATGTTTGACATGAGGGGGAGCTTTAAGGAGTGTGAAGTTGATCTTTTATTTGTCGAAAAAATTGTGAACAGAGAAATAACCTTCTAGCATAGTTAACCATTTTTCTAGGGCTTCTGCATCTATCTGTCCTTCAAATACAGGAATATCAAAATTAACTTGTAACTTGAAAGGCGAAGTGCCTCCAAAGTGGTCGCTTGATGAAGATGTGCTTGATGCTATCAGTAGGTGCTTAAGGATGTGGGAAAAATTCTCCATCATTTCGTCCCTCTGTCGCGTGAGAGCTTGCTCAAGCAACAGATTGATAGGATCGTCTGCTCCGTCGATTTTCTTTTCTTCCACCATTGAGGGTTTCTTGGGTGTGTGAGATCAATTGTCTTCAAGAGAGACAAGCTTGAGACCCAAATTTCTATACTTGGACCTCGTCGGGGACATGCACTGAAAAAAACAATCAAGAGAAGCCTGCTCTGATACCACTGATCCGGATTATTTTTGGCACGAAATGAGAGCGGAGATATAATAAAGAAATGCACAAAGATATTGCAGTTATTCAATAATATAACATAAATGTATCAGAGATGAAACCAGAAACACAGATATACAGTAATACACAATTTCTATTAATCGAAGAAATGTACAGAGACTGTAAAAATACAGAGTGAAAGACTCGCTAGAATGGTGGTAGCTTATCTCTGAGAAGAGATGTGACGGCTACTCGCATTCGCAAGAAGATGATTACAATGAGGCTCTAAAGGAACTTTTACAATAAATGATAATGCCAAAAGTCCTAGACATCCAAAAACCTAACCCTAGGAGATGAAGCGCAAAAATTCATGTGGGCCCCGTTTGGGTAAGTGGGTACATCAACTTCTCGGGGTCGTAACTTTTGCATACGATCTTCGTTTTAGGCGTGTGATAGCTCGTTGGAAAGGTATCATTGAGGAGATTCATTTTGGGGGCTCAATCATTCCTTTGGCTATGATTGAGAACCTAAATCTCGAAAAACCTTCATTTGGACCCTGAAAATGGCCCCGGAAGTTAAAACCTGCTAAAAATAGTAAATTGCCAAAATTGCCAGAAAACTGTTTTGAGCCATTTGGAAAAGGTGGGTGGCCACTGATATCCCCCTGGATTACTAGGATCTCGTATTGTAAATTTTTAATGAAGCTTTGGTTCTTTTGGTTATGTATCTATATTTGAGACTTCTTGTTTAATGTAAGTCAACTTCTTTTCATATCTCTGTAAATAGTTGTGCTAGAACACTCGGGCATGGAGGATCTAGTTGAGGGTAGTTGTGTTCTTGTGATGTAGGTTTGATCACAGTGACATCGCGACCAATTTTAATCAGTTTCTATGTTGTCTTTTCCCTCCAACGCTGAATGACTCGGGCATGGATGATCTAGTCAGGTTGTTGTCATTGAATTGTGATGTATGTTTGATTTCAGTTCAGTGATAATTTCATTCAGTCCCCCAAAAATATGAACCAAGAGGATCTTGCCTTCTGATTTTATCCTCCTTAGGCTACTGGAAGACCGGATGTCCATAGCAGACCTCTTCACTCTCCTCAAGTTCTTCCCCCTACTCACCTTTACTGCAACTTACTGACTGAAGTTAGATCAAGACCTCATCTACTTATGCATACCAACCCAGTTTTATGAGTTAAAGTGATATTATCCTGAGACTGCATCCATTAGACCACCTTTTAATTTATTCATTGTGACATACAAAATGATGGGTACTAGGCTTACCTCTGCTACAATCCAGAGGTGGCTTCTAGTGCTAACATTTCTGGCACCGCTGTCGGGGACGAATTGAAGATTTTCCCTGGGATTTAACGACAAAGCTTACTGGTTTTGAAGGTGCATCAGAAATTAGTACATCAAAGATTGCAGTTGTGCACCTGGCGACTCCATTGATGTGAATCCACTGGTGACTCCACTATTTCAGTTGTGGCTTCTAAAGGCAGACACACGAGGTCTAGTCCACAACTTCCTTTAGCAATATCTGAAGCTAACCCAGAGAAAATTACCAGAAAGGGAAAGGCCCTTCAAGAAGGTACTTCTACTACTGAACTAGGTATTTCTGATGATTCTCATTATCCTCTTATAGAAACTCCAATATCTACTTCTCATTCTCTTGTTATACCATCTGTTAGAGTTTCCCAAAGTTTAAAGTTTGGGAGTGTTCCTGTTGATTTCTCCCCTCCTGGTCTTGGATTGGAGGGAGAAAGCTTTGTCACTCCTATCTCCCCTGATGTTGTAGCTTGGTCTAGACCCAGGACCTTAGAATATTTTCCCACTCCTGGCTTCACCACTCCTCCTCCTATCAAAGTTGTTTCTTTTACAGCGAGGGAAACCTCTATTCCCTCAAGCCCTCTAGCCTTTTCCCCTAATACTCTAATGTTTTCCTTTCCTCCCATAAACAAAACCCTATTCCCCCCTGTTCGAACTCCATCCCCTCCTAGTTCTCCTCCACCTTTCATACCTATGGTGGGTTCTAATCCCGCTAGAAACAAAATGGATTCCATAGTGGCTGCGAGATATGCCCCTCTGGTCTTACCTCAACCAATGAATGCTCTCCATGTTGGAGACTACTTGAAATACATGCCCAAATTCACAGGAGAAGAAGACATAATTGTTGAAGAACACCTTGATGCCTTCTACAGTGTGGATGAAAGTCTTTGTTCAGAGCCTTGATGGCGAGGTTAGGAAATGGTTTAGGGGATTGACCCCTGGATCCATTGCTGGGATTGAAGCTTTAGATGATGTTTTCTTGAGGCAGTTGGGGGATAAAAAAGACTTTATGCATTATATCATAGAGTTCGGGTCACTAAAGAGAAAAGAGAGAGAATTTGTCTCTGACTTCTCCAAAAGATTCAACAAAATGAACAATAAGATCCCTACTGAAATAAATCCTATATAAGCCTCTTCTAAAATTACCTATGCTAGTGATTTTGACCCTGACTTCTACCTCCTAATAAGAGAGAGAAGAGCTACTTCCTTGGCTCATATGAAATATGCATCCCTGGAAGTGGAGTCTAACGTATTGGCAGCTAACCGACTCAAGAATAAGGCTGATAGAGACATACCAAGGGGAATATTTGAAGCCTCCACCTCCGGTTCCTCTACTCCCCACCCTCAAATGGATGAAGTAACAAAGTTACTAAAATCACTTTCAACTAGAAGGGAAAGATTGGAAGTAGAGGGGAAGCAAACATACAAAAATCCTCAAAATGTTGATAACAGAGGCAACTTCAGGAGGACGAATAACAATGCTCCTCATATTATGAAAAGGGAACAGAGGAACAGAGATAGAGATGATCAGAAATTCAAAACCCCTCTTCAAAACAACCTTGTTGCATATGAGGGTGGAGAGGAAGAAGACCACGATCCAAAAATCCATTGTCTTGAAGACACATCCTCTTCTCCTCACTTAACTCATTCAGCACATGAGGTGTCTCTCATGGACTGCCAATTAAATGAGTTGAGCAAGGGAGACAAGGCCAAAAACAACCCAAATAGATACAACCTCAGGTCCAAAAATAAAGAAGGAAATCCTAATGTGCATGATTGGCCTACTAGAGCAGAAAAACCTGCAAAACATGTAGCAGACGGCAGCAAAGGTAAGAAGATTCAAACCCCTCACCAATAGCTAAAGATATTGTCCTAGAAGTGAGATAAATTCTGAAGCCCCCCTCCTCTTTCAACTTTGGGCATGAAGTTCATAAAATCAGAATCCCTGTACCCCTTTCAAAGCTAGTAAAGCATGAATATTTTAAAATAAGCCTCTCTAAATTGTTGCTGCCTGAACCCCCAAATCATCCCACAGACTCAATCAATCTACAAGATGAAAAGCCAACAGTTATCTTAGGTCCCATGATAGAAGACAAATATTATTCATACCCTCCCTTATATACATCCCTAAATATACATGATAAGGTACTGCAAAATTGTCTGATGGATTTAGGGGAGTCTCATAATCTCATGCCTAAAACTATCATGGATGAACTGGGACTAGAAGTCACAAAGGCTTACCATGACTTGTATTCCTTTGACTCTAGGAAAGTGCAATGTCTTGGGGTCATCAAAGATCTTGTTGCGACTTTGTTTCAACTACCCATGAAAAGTGTGGTCAAGGACATTGTGGTGGCTGATGTCCCTCCCAAGTTCGGCATGTTGTTGTCAATATCTTGGATAAAAATACTTGGAGAAACATTGCAAATGGACCTTACATATGCTACCATTCCTGTGTTTGGGGGGGAGCATAGGAGACTGTACAGGGAATCTCAGTTGGCCTACATTATTAGTGATGAAGTAGACCCCACCAACCATCCTATATTTGCACTTGACACTGAGTTGGGGTCTATTTTATTGCAGTTCACTAAATCTCCTGAGCCTCCTTTAAAACTCAAAAAACAACCCATGGTTTTTCATGAAGTTTCTTTCTCCACCACCTCTATTTGGAAAATTTTCTTTGATCAAGCCTCTTCTAAGGATACTATCGGTGCTAGAGTGGTCTTTGTTTCACCTTCTCAAGAGACGATATCTCTGTCCTACAAGCTAGAATTTGAAGCTACCAATAATTTGGCAAAGTATGAAGCTCTTGTTTTGGGCTCAAGGGTTGCAAAGGACATGGGGATCAAGGAAATATATGTGTTTGGGGATGAAGAATTGATTGTTAATCAGATCATAAATCTTTATCAAGCTAAGCATCTGAGGCTCGGAACTTATAAAAATGAAGGGTGGGACCTCATTGATAGTTTTTTCTTGGATTTCAACATTTCATTCATTCTGAGAGAGGAAAACACAGTGGCTGACTCTTTGGTTGTTTCAGCAAGAAATTTCATAGTTCCTCTACCACCCAAGCTCAAGTATGATATAGAAGTAAAATACAGGCCCTCTATACCTGAAAATGTCAAGCATTGGAAGGTGTTTGAGGATGATATTGAGATCAAAAGGTTCCTTGAGATCGTTGAGGAATTTTCAGCGTTGCATATTGATCAGGACCAGGATTCTGCAAATAGCCCCCATGCTAATGAATTTTCGAATAAAATTGTTGATCATCATATTGTGCAGTTACCGAGTAATCACATTCCAAAGGGACTAGTTCCTTTAGAAAGGATATTTGACAGTAATGATGTGGCAGTAACATATAAGAGGCCAATTGATGACACTGATGTGGCTAAGTGCAATATTGGCACAGACCAGGATCCAAAATTTGTCAAGCTGTCAAGCAGCCTGTTAAGGGAGCAGAAGGCCGAATATGTTGAGTTATTAAGGGAATTTTCTGATGTGTTTTCTTGGACTTATGAAGACCTCAGGACATACAACATAGGCATCATTGAACATAAAATCCCACTCGAGGAAGCTAAGCCATTTAGGTAGAAATTGAGACAGATAAATCCTATGTTGTTTCCTATCATGGAGAAGGAGGTGAAGAAACTGCTGGATACCCAGATCACAGTGCCTTTGAGATACTCTGAGTGGGTATCAAACTTGGTCCCAGTAAGAAAGAAGAGTGGGGAGATCAGAATATGTGTCAATTTCAAGAACCTGAATAGGAGCTAAAAGAAGGACAATCACCCCTTGCCAAAGATGAAACATATTTTACAGAGGTTGATTGGCGCAGTCAAGATGTCCATGATTGACGGTTTTTCTAGCTACAATTAGATTTCTATCTTACCTAAGGACAAAGAGAAGACAACATTCACCACTCCTTGGGGTACATTTATGTATGCTAAGATGCCCTTTGGATTGATGAACACAGGGGAAACCTTTCAACAAGCCCTAGATATAACCTTCATGGGAGAAAGGGACAAGTTTGTGGTCACCTATATGGATGACATTACAGTTTTCTCCAGATCTGATTTAGAGCATCGTGATCATTTGAAAAGGGTTTTCTTGAAATGTAGAAAATTTGGCCTCTCCTTAAATCCCAAGAAATCATTGTTTTCCATGAAGGAGGGGAAATTACTGGGGCACATAGTATCTACTGAGGGAGTAAGAATTGATCCTAGGAGGGTGGACGCAATTCAAACCTTGTCACTCTCTAGGTCCAGGAAAGAGGTCCAGTCTTTCTTGGGAAAGATTAATTTTTTGAGGAGATTTGTTTCCAATTTTGCTGAACTGGTAAAGCTTATAACAACCATGTTGAGGAAAGGAAATGAAGTTAAGTGGACTGTCGAGTCTTGAAATTCCTTCGACCAGATAAAGAAATCCTTGAATGAAGCACCCGTGTTGATCAGTCCTGATTACTCAAAGGATTTCCTCATTTTTTCATTTTCTTCGTTTGATACAGTAGCGAATGTTTTGTTGCAGAAGAATGCTAAGGGGATGGAGCATCCTATCTCATTTTTTAGCAGAGAACTAAGATATGTAGAGGTGAAATATGAAATCATGGAGAAATAGGCCTATGCTTTGGTGAAAGCCCTCAAGGCTTTTAGAATACATGTCCTTCATTCAAAGATCATTGCATATGTCCCTTCATATTCTGTGAAGGACATTCTCATTTAGCCTAAAATAGATGGATGAAGGAGCAAATGGATTGTCAAAATCCTTGAGTTTGATATGGAAATAAAGCCCACCAAACTAATTAAAGGCCAAGTTTTAGCCAAGTTATTGGATGAATCTAATTGTAAATATTTGGGGGTTAACTTCATCAACACTTGCTCAGAAAATCAATAATCTGATTTGTCTGATAAGAATTCTCAGGACAACCTTCCATTGGCAGAATGCACATGGTACAAAGATATCATATTTTTCTGCAAGAGTTGCAACCTCTTGATGGAATCGAGAAAATCAAGGAAAGAGCTTTAAAGCTCAAAGCAATTAGATATTTCCTTATTGACCAGGTCTTGTACTAAAAAGACCCTTTAGGTGTGCTTCTGATATGTTTAAACCCACATGAGGCCCAAAAGATTATATTTGATTTTCATGACAGTCTATGTGGAGGACATCATTTCTGGAGGACCATAGCCTACAAAATTCTCAGGGATGGATATTTCTAGCCTAATATATTCACTGATGTCTGTGAAAAGATCAGGGCTTGTATCAAATGTCAGAAAATATCTGGGAAGCAACAGCTCAAGTCTCTGCCATTGAAGCCTGTGGTAGCTTCAGGGCCCTTCTAGCAATGGGGCCTAGACTTCATTCGGGAAATTCATCCTACATCAAGCGGTCAACACAGATGGATCCTGATTGCCACAGATTATTTTACCAAGTGGATAGAAGATATCCCCATAAGGAGTGCTTCTCATAAGGTGATCATTGGTTTTTTGGAGGATATTATAGTAAGATTTGGTTGTCCAAGAAGGATTTTCACTGACAATGCTTCATCTTTCAAGGCCGAACCATTGATCCGGTTTTGTGAACAGTTTGGAATCAAATTGATTCGCTCTACCCCATGCTACCCCCAAGGCAATGGGCTGGCAGAATCCTCTAACAAAAGCCTCATTAAAATCATTAAAAGGTTGTTAGAAGATAACTAGAAAGCATGGGATTCAAAGCTCAATTTTTCCTTGTGGGACGACAAAGTGACAACAAAAAGATCTCTAGGTGTCTCTCCTTTTCAACTTGTATATGGGACTGAAACAGTTCTCCCTTCTCAGCTCACCTTTCCTGTGGTGAAATTATTTCAAAAATACCAGGGTGAGCCTAATGACATGATCATAAGGATTCTACAGCTGGTTGAAGCACAATAGGTGGGGGAACAACTTCTGGACAAAGAACATGACCATCAACAAAGGATCAAACAGGATTTCGACAAGAAAGGAAAAAAGGAGGATTTCCAGCTGGGAGATCTGGTACTAAAATGGGATGCTCCCAAGCAGGACAGAGGCAAGCACAAAAAATTTGAGGCCCTATGGATCGGCCCCTTCAAAATATCTGAAATATGTCAAAATAAAACTTACAAGTTGAGATTTTGGAGGGGGATGAAGTATTTGGTGGCCCTATAAATGGGAATTTTTTGAAGAAGTTATTTACTTCAGCCATGAGTGGCTCCCATGTCTTTGTAAATATTGTTTTTCTTTCATTTTTGGTTTTATAAGTGACTCCATAGCCTAACAGTAAGGCACTAAAGCTCCATAAGAGTTCTTAGAGCCTCACGGGGAGGTCTCTATCCCCCATGGAACCTAATGTTATCACATAAAATTGATCGGGGTGTTTTGTTCCTAGGAGTTGGCTTTTGGGCAAAGAAAAGAAAGAAAGTGGAAAAAAAACCCACAAAATGGCTTCTATCCTAAGTTGGATGAGCAATGTGACCTTTTGGCGCAATGTGATAACATGCGTGCAAGATTGGGTGGTTGATATTTGTGTGATCATATCTACGGCCCATGATCCATATCAGACCCCCCCGACCTTCTACCTTTAATGAGGGGGGTCCGAGTTGGTGGTTTCTGAGTGAAAGCCCCCCATTAACGTGGTGCCTCCTCGTGAACTCATACCCCCCCACGCTTTACCACTTACCACTCTCCCCCCCTCTGAGTAGACCACTTACCACCCTTTCTTACTGCTCTCACCTCCCACTGACACTTGGCCTCCACTCCATCTCTCTCTTCTCCCCTTCTCATCTCCCACCACCTGTACCACTTCGCTCCATGCCACTTCCACCTATGTTAGGTCCCCACTTCCTTACCTATTGTCATGCGGCCTCCCCTCTACCTCCTTGTCATATTCTCTCTCCACATCACCTCCATCCAATTACACCTCAACTCCCACTTTTGTGGCCCCCACATTATCCTCAGTCTCCTCTTCCCATCCACGGTCATCCACCTGGCCATATCTCATCTACTATTCCATGTCGGGCATGCCAATCACTTCATCAACGTCCATGTTTTATGTTAGGCCTCCCCACAAGAATCCGAATTAGATCTAGATGGAAGAATGTAGAGGCCTTGAAGTTCCACATGTGCAATGTTGACTCGGTTCTTCTTAATCCCAATGAAGCAGTTATTGAGGTTGGTTTGTGGTGGTTGAACATTGTTCCCACCATAAATGGAAATCTCGAGAAAGGACCGTCAGCAAGTCGGCTCAGCAGCAGAACCTTCCTAAAACACGATTGCGTCTGACAGAGCTCGCTTTTAGGAGACTGCATGCACAGTCTTCCAAGAAGCATGCAGACATAATTCCTTCAATACAAATACTTGAGCACGCTTATGTGGTTTTGCTCTGAGTATACATGAGTCTTCCTCATATTTTGTTAGTGTCAATGGTTGAGCTAGGCTCCCGTATTGTAAATTTTTAATGAAGCTCTGGTTCTTTTGGTTATGCATTTGTATTTGAGACTTCTTTTTTAATGTAAGTCAGCTTCTTTTCATATCTCTATAGACAACTGTGTTAGAACACTCGGGCATGGAGGATCCATTCGAGGGTATTTGTCTTCTCATGATGTAGGTTTGATCACAGTGACATCGTGACTAGTTTTAATCAGTTTATGTGTTGTCTTTTCCCTCCAACACTGAAGGACTCGAGCATGGATGATCTAGTAGGGTTATTTTCATTGAATTGTGATGTATGTTTGATTTCATTTCAGTCCCCTTAAACTTTGAACCAAGAGGATCTTGCCTTCTAAGTTTTTCCTCCTTCGGTTGATGGAAGACCGGATGTCCATAGTAGACCTCTTCAATCTCCTCAAGTTTTGCCCCCTACTCATCTTTACTGCAACTTACTGACTGAAGTTATATCAATACCTCATCTACTTATGCATACCATCCTAGTTTTCTAAGTTAAAGCGATATTATCCTAAGACTATGTCCATTAGACCACCCTTTAATTTATTCATTGTGACATACAAACTGATGGGCACTGGGCTTACCTATGCTGCAATCCAGAGGTGACTTCTAGTGCTAACACCTACCACCTCCTAACTTCCTCATCACGTTGATCCACCATGACATGGATGGATCGTGCGGTCTGTGCGGAATGATCTCTACTCTAGGGCTCAATCCTGGAACCCTCTCAAAGAAAAAACTACACAAGATGGATGCAAACCCAAAGTTTCTCTTTCTCCCTTGTTTTCAATCCATTAGTTGGCTCTTCATGCTAGCCAATAATGAGGTACACCAGTCATAAACCATGGGTCATAAACACTCCACTGCATAAAACATGAGTGCCCTTGATGCATGGTGCAACGAGGCTGACCCAGATATTCATGTAAGTACAAGTACAATGATCTTTAAACTCAGGTTCTTGATTTCCCTAATGGGGATTTGGATCCCTAATTTATCTTTGATTGCAACACAGTGTGTGGCAATGTAATCCTCTATGTTCATACCACCCCCAACTTCCCGGGCTTTGAGATTTACTACCTCTCCTCAGCGAGACAATCCTGTGATAAAATAGATGTCATATACTTCAATCCTTAATGGTTTCCCATCGAGATCGAATTCCTCTGTCTCTAGATCCCAATAGTTTACGAGCATTTGGAGTAACCTCACTTGAGCCCTCATTCCTTTGAGATCCCAAAATTTATAAAGGCCACATATTTTTAGAGCTAGCTGGGCCCTTGCATCTCTTTCCACTTCTGCATCTACTTCCTCGTGCTCCCTCTCTCTCCATTCAAGCACCATCCTGCCAAAGGAAAATCATTTTTTGAGTTAAATTCATTAAAAAACTTGTTTGTGGATTTGTACATGGGTTGTAGTGTTAACAGTCGCATGTAGGGCCACATATACATGGGCATGATTTTCTTTTCCCACTTACATGTCTCCACATATGTGACCTGATAAACTACAACTCACATACACCCTAGTTTACACATTCTGCCCTCTTAAACTCAAGAAATGAGGACTAAATTGGAATTTTAAACCACTAAAAATGAAGAGGGGAAGAGAACTTACTTGGTCCAGAGGGTTGTCAATTACGTTGATCATAGCTCTCGCAATCGACACTTGAATATTGTGGGAAAAATGGTCTAAAATGAACTACGTGGGTAAAAAAATCAAATGGTATGGCGAAATTGGTTATTTTTACTATTAGTATAATTTTTTTATCCACTTTGTATAGTTTATGCTAATTTTTGACCTAGTGGACTAATAGTGCAGTATAAAGAGTTGGTTTTTGTGGTTTTGTCCAAAGATTTTTGGAGTTTCTAACATCATACCGCTCATTTGTGACTTCAGCGGGTATTTTCTTTTACCGGCATATAAGATAGGTTATCACTCCATTTGGAATATTTTCAATATCCTATGATTGTGATCCATATGCCTTAGGTACGAACCCATTTTTTAACAACACTGAACCTTCTTACTGCTACTAGAAGTGTTATTATGGAGTGGTAGAGGCTTACCAAACATGGGTGCCCTATTTAGAACCTTTGTGCCATTTGGTGCCCATGCAGAAGTCATTCCATAAGACCAGGAGTCCCTTATAGTTCCAATATGACTTTGCATTCAAACCTCAAATTCTTGCTCATAAGCATTATGACCTGTACCTATGGGAATCCCCCCCCTCGAGTCTTAGTTAAGCTCTATTTCGACTCTCGAAGAAAAAGCAACAAAAAATTGTCCATTGAACTTGTATCTTTCACACTCGTTAAATGGCATTGAAAGGATGTCTATTTGGTATAAGTTTAACCCTTTTTTAGACCAAGTAGATTAATTTCGAAAAAGGAACACTCTAGTCAATATTGGCTAGAAGAGTTCTCCTAGGTATTGTTTTATACTTTTTCGGGCCTAGGGGACTAAATCTATGAAACAGGACATTCTTTTCAGTTAATTTGTAATTGCATTCCATTATCTTGCTTGCAGTATTGAGCCTATTGTCGATTCCCACTTTCTCATTATAAGCCTCTTACCTCAGCAATTTGCATCACTAGCCAAGCATAACCTTCTTTATATCCTTTGCAGCTTGACACCCTGCACCCTAATAGGAAACATTCCCCCGAGTGTCCATGCCCCACATGCACTTCCTTGCATTGAGCATAGGTATGTTCCATTGTTTGGAGCTAGTTTCTTACTCGTGACACTCGTTTACTCTCTTGTATCATAACATTCATTTTCCTATGAAAAAACAAAAAATGATGGGTGGGAAAATAATATTATCTCATATTGGCAGCAATCATGTTGCCTTTGAACAGAGCACAAAATTTTGAGTTCACTTGTCATCCAAAGTTTGGGTGTAGCATGACCTTAGGAAGATGAGCTCGTTACTTATATTTTACTCCTCTGACTGGTTATTCTTCTAGTCCCTATGGAGAGTTTTATTAATGCCTCATGCATCACAAAGTTTCATCATCAAGTCTATGCTTCCAGAGTCCTCTATATGTCTCATGCCCTTGTTCAAAGGAAGCTTATAAGCACGTGTCAGCCATTTCTTAGAAATATTGACTTTTCATTTCGGTCATACCCTCAATATGTCTCAGAGTTACATGAAGTTGTAGTCCTACCATGCACCCTGGTCCTACTTTCGTTATGGGTAGGTAACTTTGAACCCAACAATCAACATCTCCTCATTGGTCGCTGGCTGGGGGGTTTCCCTTGTGTTCTATGTGAAGAAATATATTCACACATTGGGATTCATGTAGTGCCTTGGATTCCATTAGCCTTATTGGTGGTTTCCTTGCCTTTTTCATCAGTTTTCCTTATTGTCTAATTTATTGCACAATCTGTACTTGCCCAAATCCCAAGGCAAGTGGATGCAAGATTTGTGTAACAGGGGGTGACCTATCATTGTCACCTTAAAAGGAAACCCATTTCTATTTAGGAGTATGTCACAATACCCCAGGGGAGACATCCCCAGTGACCTGAAGGTTTGAGAAGGCTAAGGAAAAAGGTATAAGAAAGTCCCTCCCTCTCACAGGTCACTCAATTCAAAGGTTCTTTGTGTCTTATAAAGATGAAGCAAAAACATAAATAAGGTGTACCTACCCAGAACAAGAAAACAAATATAAAAAGTGGCAACTTCCAAGTGCCTATTGAGGTTAGTGCTTCCTAAGACCATGAAGGTTTGAAAAATAATCAAGCTGATATAAAATTGCATAAAAGTAATTATTTACAATAGAAATAAGTATTTTGTAACAACCACAATAATCATGCCTTGAATTTGCTTGAAAAAGACAAGGAAATATAGCTTTGAATTGGAAAAATGTTAACTACTTGTCAGAAGCAAAATTGGCAATGTCTAATCAACTTTTAATGTCACTTTTGAGATAAATTTGTTGTTGTTAGATGGTTGTAGAAATATTTTGAAACAACATCAAGTTAGTCACTGAATTAGTTTGTTTTAAGGTTAGTATAAGTTAGTAAATGTTTCAAGGAAGATGGTTTGAGAGTTGTTTTCATCAATCAATCACTATAGTGAGTAGACTAGTGCCTTTATAGGGTAATGGAGTCTTTAGATGACAGTTTTCTCTTGGAAGAAATGACACAATGATTATATTCACCTAAGGATAAGAGATGGATGGAAGAGGTGTTGGCTCTTCAAGGCATATAACATCCAAACCCTAAGGATAAACTTGCTAGAGTGTAAGCAATTTTAGGCTCTAGCAAAATCTCCCTTCCTTAGTGTTATCACATAAGATTGTATGAGTCTTGTGAGTTTATGGTTTCTACCTAAGTCTGCGATTTTTTCCTATCTCTCCTCCTTTGTAGACCCGGTTGTAAGTTTTTCCTCTCGACTTGTAGTTTTTTTGTTGTTTTCCTCCATCTGTTTGATCTACCTATTTTCCTTGTCGGATTGCTTGAGAAATATCGGCCCTAAGCCTTTCTATTTCCCTAAAGTTGATAAATTCTCTCTTTAGCTCTATCGTTGATCCTTTTGTTTTCTCGAGCCCTCAGCGAGTCATTCAAGTAGTCTACACAGGCCGCAGTCGTGAGCACCAAGTTTTAATGAACACTTGAAGCAATCTGATATAAACTCAAATCAAGTGAGCGAGTAAGATCAGCTTTCAATGGTGGAGATCCATCAGGCAGATCAGATCGATGTCCATCAGGTGATTGATATCATACAGTTACACCAAGTTTAGCATCATCCAGAGGTCCGAAATCGTGAAGCCAATCTTGGTCGTTGGCACTGGGAAGGACACGTGGCACAAGATCAACGTTTCACTGACTCGTAGAATGGGGTATTCAAAGGGTAGAGTCATGAGGACTCGTGAAACGTGAAGTCCCGATATGAGCTCGGTCGTCCGTTTCAGAGGGACGCGTGGCACCAGATCCGAACGACAGAGAAAATCATTTCGGGAAGGTTGAAGTGAGAAGTGCTGATATCCCAAGTCCCGACATGCCAATGGTCTGAGGTCCCAAAATGCCGATATGATCTAGGTCGTCCAATGTAAAGGGACGCGCGTCACCCAATCTGAGTGATCGCAATTTCACAACTCAGGGATTTCAGCATGGAACACAGTGCGAACTTGAGAAACGCGAAATCTCAAAATGCCTGGGAATTAGGCCCATGATCACAACCTAGGGACATATGGAAGCAGGGTTGTAAAGAAAGGTAAGAATCTAATTGAGCAGTGGGTGGCTGAGGTTGTTTGAGGAGATAATCATGGTTGTTGGATTCGAAGTAGATCCGATCATCAATCTGAAATGGGTCATTTTGCGGGAATGAGCATCAGGATATTTGAAATCAAGGGGAGTGAAAACTACCGAAATGAAAAATCCCAAAATTTGATATGGGATAAGCATGAGGTCATGGCCCGAGGTTGCGTGGGGCAATAAAAAAGAGCTGCAAAAAAAATCAAAGTGCCCGAGTTGGTCACAGAGAAGGATTTACATCGCCTCGAGGTGCCAGAATTGACTCAAAGGAGTCATGAGCTCACCTGGAACATTCATGGGTGTCAAGACTCATCTTGATCCCAATAAAAGTATTTAATGAAAATGGGGAAGGTGGTTGAAACCTCGTTTCACGACATAAATGGAAAGCATGGAAGATCTGGTCATGGAGGGAAGACTATCAGCCTAAAGTTCCCCTGTCAATGTATTTTCTTGTGAAGACCATACCGACTAATCTTGCATTTGACAGAAGAATGCAAGTGCAGTCTGATAGAAGAATATGTAGATGCCAAGCCTTGAATGAAATAACCAAAGTGTGCTTCTGAAGGGAGTAAGTTGCTTTGAGTATAAATACTCAGTTTTGATATTTTGTTAGGGTCGATGGTAGAGCTAGGCTCCCATATTGTAAAGTTTTAATGAAGTTTTGGTTCTTCTGGTTATGTATCTGTATTTGAGACTTATTGTTTAATGTAAGTCAGCTTCTTTCCATATCTTTGTAAACAGCTGTGTTAGAACACTTGGGCATGGAGGATCTAGTCGAGGGTAGTTGTGTTCTTGTGATGTAGGTTTGATCACAGTGACATCATGACCAATTTTAATCAGTTTTTTTGTTGTCTTTTACCCCCAAAACTGAATGACTCAGGCATGGATGATCCAGTCAAGTTGTTGTCATTGAATTGTGATGTATGTTTGGTTTCAGTTCAGTGATAATTTCATTCAACCCCCTAAAACTCTGAACCAAGAGGATCTTGACTTCTGAGTTTTTCCTCCTTAGGCTACTGGAAGACCGGATGTCAATAGCAGACCTCTTCACTCTCCTCAAGTTCTTCCCCCTACTCACCTTTACTGCAACTTACTAACTAAATTTAGATCAAGACCTCATCTACTTATGCATACCAACCCATTTTTCTGAGTTAAAGTGATATTGTCTTGAGACTGCATCCATTAGACCGCCCTTTAATTTATTCATTGTGACATACAAACTGATGGGTACTAGGCTTACCTCTGCCACAATCCAAAGGTGACTTCTAGTGTTAACATTTCTGGCGTCATTGTCAGGGATGAATTGAAGATTTTCCCTAGGACTGATTGGAAAAGATTATTGGTTATGAAGGTGCATCACAACTTAGTACATCAAAGATTGCAACTGTGCACCTGGCGAATCCACTGTGGTGACTCCATTGATGTGAATCCACTTATGACTCCACTTTTTCAGTTGTGTCTTCTAAAGGTAGACACACAAGGTCTACCCCACAACTGCCTCTAGCAACACCTGAAGCTGACCCAGAGAAATTTATCGGAAAGGGAAAGGCCCTTCGAGAAGGTACATCTACCACTGAACCAGGTATTTCTGATGATTTTCATTATCCTCCTATAGAAACTCCAATATCTGCTTCTCATTTTCCTATTATTCCTTCTTTTGGGGTTTCCCAAAGTTTAAAGTTCGGGAGTGTTCCTATTGAGTTTTCTCCTCCTGGTTTTGGATTGGAGGGAGAAAGCTTTGTCATTCCTATTTCCCCTGAAGTTATTCCTATTCCTATTCCTTTATCATTCCTATTTCCTCCACCTCTCATATCTATGGTGGGTGCTAATCCCCCTAGAAACATCATGGATTCCATAGTGGCTACTAGATATGCCCCTCTAATATTACCTCATCCAATGAATTCCCTCCCCGCTGGAGATTACCTAAAGTACATGCCCAAATTCATGGGAGAAGAAGACATAACTACTAAAGAACACCTTTTTGCCTTCTATAGTTATGTAGATAATCTGAACATTGAAAACGAAGATGTTTGGATGAGAGTCTTTGTCTAGAGTCTTGATGGTGATGTTAGAAAATGTTTTAGGGGATTGACCCCTGGATCTATTGTTGGGATTGAGGCTTTAGATGATGTTTTTTTGAGGCAATGGGGGGATAAAAAAGACTTTGTGTACTATATTACGAGTTCGGGTCCCTAAAGAGAAAATATGGAGAATCTATCTCTGACTTCTCCAAAATATTCAACAAAATGTATAACAATATCCCTTCTGAGATAAAGCCTACAGAAGCCTTTGCCAAAATCACTTATGCTAGTGCTTTTGACCTTGATTTTTTCCTCCTGCTCAGAGAGAGAAGAGATACTTACCTGGCTCATATGCAATATGTGTCCCTGTAAGTAGAATACAATGTATTGGCAGTTGGCAGACTTAGGAACAAAGATGATAGAGATAGAGGGAGAAGGAGATTTGAGGCCTTAACCTCTGGTTCTTCTACATCCCACCCTCAAGTGGATGAATTGACCAAGATGGCGAAATCCTTGTCTGCAGAGATGGAGAAGATGAAATTCAAAGGGAAGCAAGGTTATAAAGCTACCCAACATGGTGAAAATAGAAGCAACTTCATAAGACCAAATCATACCCCTCAGATACTTCTAAGAGAACCTAGAAATAGAGATAGGGATGATCAGAAAATCCAAACCCCTCTCCAAAACAACCTTGTAGTTGATGATGAAGGGGAGGAAGAAGAGCTTGATTCTGAAATACATTGTCTCGAAGACACCTACCCATTTCCCCATTTGACTCGATCTGCATACGAGGAGTCCCTCATGGACAGCCAAATAAATGAGCTGAGTAAGGGGGAGAAGACCAATAGTAGTCCCAATAAATATAACCTCAGGTCTAATAAGAAAGAAGGGAAGTCTGAAATTCCTGATCAGCCTTCCAAAGCATAGAATCTTGCTAAATATGTAGCAAACAACAACAAAGAAAAGAGATCTCATAATCCCCCACCAATAGCTAAAGGTCTTGTTCTAGAGGTGAGAGAAATTATGATGCCCCCTTCCTCCTTTAGTTTTGAGCATGAAATCCAAAAAATCAGGATTCATGTGCCCCTTTCAGAGCTAGTCAAGCACAAAGATTTCAAAAAATCCCTCTCTAAGTTGTTGCAGTCTGAGACACCTTGTCATTCCACAGACTCAGTAAACCTCCAAGACGAAAATCCAATAGTCATCTTAGGTCCTATGGTAGAAGATATAGATGATTTATCCCCTCCCTTCTATACGTCACTGAACATACATGACAAGGTGTTGCATAATTGTCTGATGGACTCAAGGGCATCTCATAATCTCCTGCCCAAAACTGTCATGGAAGAGCTTGGATTAGAAATCACAAAGACTTATCATGATTTGTATTCATTTGATTTGAGGAGAGTGCAATGTCTTGGGGTCATCAAAGATCTTGTCGTGACCTTGTTTTAGCTTTCCATGAAAAGTGCGGTCATGGATATCATGGTGGCTAATGTTTCTCCCAAGTTTGGCATGCTCTTGTCAAGATATTAGATTAAAAGACTTGGGGGAACATTGCAGATGGACTTCACATATGATACCATTCCAGTGTTTAGAGGGGAGCATAGAAGACTGTACAGAGAAGCTCAGTTGGCCTACATTATCAGTGATGATGTTGGCCCTTGACCAAGTTTTGAGGGTTCTGGTCAAGTTTTACCTATTTTGGGACTTCGACAGCCTGTCGAAGGAGGAGCGCAAGACGAAGAAGAGATCACGGGATATAGGCCCATTTTTGGGTCCTTTTTGGGTTTTTTGGATTATGTAACGAGATTGGGATGTCGTCCCATGGGTTTACCCATGCTTAGGCCTATTTTGTAATGTATAAATAGATATCTAGGTGATGTAAGAAGGGGCCACTAGAAATTTGTAAGTGTATGCTAAGTGCAAATGTGGTTTGTAAGTGCTTTGTGCATAACTCTGAGAGGCCTACAAAGCTAAGTGCAAGTGGTTGTAACAGACTGTAGAAGGATTTTTTCTATGACACGAGGAAGGAGGATCTAGCGAGGTGCGCAGATCTCCTGTCCTAGGCAGAGTAGGGTTTTTGGTGGACATAGCCCCAGGGTGGGGGTGAACCACACAAACACTGTGTTGTTCTTATGTGTGCTTTGTCCTGATGTGTTTATGTCTTCTCTTGCTAAGTGCTTTGATAGAGATAGATAAATCTGCTAATTCTTTGTGCTAATAATGTGTAAGAATGTTAGATCTGACCTATATGAATGTGCTTAGTGCTTGATCTGCTAGATCTAATATACCCAGGGATGATTTTAAGGATGGGAATTTATTTTAAAATGTAGAAACCTTGGCAAATCTTACTAATCCATCATATACCAACTATAAATGATTGGCGATATTTTTGTAAAAATATTCAAATTTCTAAGGATTTTATATAGTTTTCATAAAATTTTGGCAATTTTTAAGGTAAAATAATTTTATCTAATAGAATTTGGGTGAGTCATTTTTAAAATAACAAATCTTCATTTTGGAAAAAACATGGAAAATTAGCCCATGAGCGAAATTTAGCCCCTAAAATCATCCCTGAACCTACCTGTTTATGAAAAATTGCTTTAATACATCAGATCTGAGTGAATTATGAGATGCTCTGCTTTATCTGTGGAATAGATATTGGTTACATATTGATGAATTGTCGGTGCTAAGTGCTCTATTAAGTAGTACAATCACAGATTTGTGTCCCAGCTAAGGTTGCAGACACTTGAGTCCTGCAACCACCCCTGCCTCTACCTCGGGTGAGACTTCATTTGCTTCGTAGGTGTTTTCGAAAGGGTCGTTAGTTAGGGTTTTGTTGGTGCATTTTTATAGCGTTGAACCCTGTGTCTGCCCTTGTGCCAACAAATGGTTCCGTTGCCAAGACCTAAAACTGTGATTGCTGGGAACTGAGAAAGAAGAAGATTTATGCAAAGATCCATCCTGAAACTACCAAAGCTCTGTGTGTAGATCTATTTCCCTAGTGCGCAACATTCTACTTGACCTGTGAAGCTCTGTGTCAAGAAAAAAGGTTATATCTGAAGCAAAGATGTCAGATCTAAAGAAAAGAGGTAAGATTTGCAAGCTCTGTTCTTTGATAAAGGTAAGAATAGTGAAAAGTTTTAGATCTGAAAGCTTTGTGCTCTATAAAAGTAAGATAAGTGGAATTTTTTTTTTTCTAAAATATGGATCTAGGTATGTTTGATAAATTTTGTCCTACCCTGAAAACTAGGGCACTAATAGATGAAATAAAGTTTGATATGAGTAGATCTGATAATAATAGTGAAAAATATGTTATACCTATGCATAGAAAGAATGTTTGGACTAACAAATGGATGTAAGATCCTAGAAAGATTTTTTTGCAGGTTAGCTCCTACGATCCTAGCACGCAGTACAGGAGAAGTTGGGGATCATTTAAAAGAAGGAGAGGATTAAACCTCTACTATAGTTGCAGAAGACTGGGACATCTTGCTAAGGAATGCCCTGGGAGAAGACCTAGTTGTCTTTGTTGTAAATCTATGGACCATGAAGTGTTAGATTGCCCTAGAATGATTGCTAAGTTGGAAGGAATGAATTTGAATCAAGAAAAACCTAAGGCAGATCCAGAACCCTAGAAAGAATCAGAGAAAGTATTGCTACAGATGAAAGAAACCCTAAATGAACATCGACATGTCATATTATCCGAGATCTTCAAAGAAAAAGAATGCATTGAAGTAAGAATAGGAGACTTCGACATTGACTATGTTCTAGATGAGGAAACACAGGTGAATATCATGATAGAAAGAACTTGGGAACTGTTAGGGAAACCTGCTATGATTCCTTCACTGGGAGGAATAGGATTATTCAAAGGAAAACTGGTAAAGCTTTGTGGGAAGCTTGCTCAAATACCTATGAGTGCCAATGGAACTTCGACAGAAGAAGATTTTGAAATGGTTAAATTTATTGAGGACAACACCCTATTTACCATGTTACTAGGAAAATCTTGGATTGACAGAGATCAAGCCAAACGAAAAGAAGCATAAGAATTTTTGGAGTAGAAGAAACAAGAGTTAAAAGAATTCATGACTAGAAGGATCGCACATTTGATTGAAGAACAAGAGAACATATCGAAGCGATTTAACACTAGCAACATAGATGTCAAAGTTGCAAGAACATTAGAGGACCCACATAAGACTAAAATAACTATCCTAGATAAAGAAGAAGTATTACCCTTGAACCCTAGGAAAGAATCTCAACTGCACGAAGTAACTATGCCGAAAGAAGATAAGAATCATAATGGAAAAAGGAATACTGAGACGAAGCTCACTGGAAAGAAGGCTAGAAAACTAAGTAAGAAGAGAGCTAAGATAGAAAAATTGTAGAAGGATCTAAAGGGAACCTTGTAGAAGGAAAATTTGCAGAATTGGAGCTTTGTCGGAATATCATAACAATGACACATGGCACTTCGTCGTGGAAAATAAATATAGCCATTGGGGAGATTATAACCGTTCAACCGACGCTCCGAATAGATAGAAAGGAATTTATGGTTCGCCACCAGACTGTTGGACCACACCATAACGGATAGAATAGAGCTCATGAAGGCTTCATACCCATTGCAAGCGACCCATTTCCGAGTTACCTATTTATCTCGTCGTGCCATGCACCGAGAACACTTTTGCTAACTGAGAGTTTGAGCCCGCAAACTTGTTGATTTTACCTTGTTTGAGAGTTATTGCATTGTTGTGTCTGGTTGCTCTTGAACCTGAGATATTTAATCCCGAGCGGACATGTCTCAAGAGCTCACTGCAGTCGAAGAATATGTGATAGAATTACTCCTCGACTTGATGACTGAAAGAGTCATGTCAGAGAGAGGATTATCTATAGGTGTACAAGAATCATCGACGAGAGGACTGACAGCCTCTCCATCAACTACTTGTGGAGCCAGACCATCCTGGCCATCAGATGAAAAGTGAACCAAGCACAGGGATGACTTAGTGAATGAAAAGCTCATACCGACCATACTACCCACCTATGTACCACCTCTGAGTAGCACAGTGAATCGGGATAGCGTGCCCAGAGATTTCGAATACACCTTCGTTACAGCTTACCTCCCAAAAGGGATACACGCAGTTCGATCAAACCAAGATAAGATTGCAGCATTTAAGTTTAGCGACTTCAAACTTGGTGAAAGGAAGGTCTATAATGCTTTCCCCACATAATTACCTGACCAGAACAAAGGGAAAAAACTCAAAGATCATCCCTCAATCATAGACCCATAACCTCGTGCAGTCCACCTTGTTGAATGTCATGAAGATCCCACACTTTGGAAGACACCAGGAAGTCAATGTATGTGTCAAGTTGTTGTTTTCTTGTTACCATGGAGGATACTTGTGGTTAAACCACCATATCATAGTGGATCCAACGTTGATCAATTATATCACAGGCTTAAGTATGCAAGGACCTAACCCACATGAGTTTTATCCAGGAAAAACCATGGATCACGCTCTAGCACAAAGGATAAAGGACACCTATGGAAATGTCGAGAAAGGGACATGAGGCTACAAGTTAGATTTTATCCAAAGTGGCACAGTGCGCCTCGCCTGCCAATTGATTGTAGGAAATTTAGTAAGAAAGAACTGACCTACCCAAGTCGTCGGTTTTGTAGTCAACCTTGTAGGGAAGTGCGCAGAAGGCCTTCAGATGAACTAGGTGAAGTACCTGGTGAACCAGTTGGAACTTGACTGCAGAGAAGCACAGGATCAAGGATATGAATTTCATTTCAGCTGGCTCTTGATACTTATAGCTTTTATTTCCTAGGAGATGTCGGAAGGTGTGACCTTCCCGGACATCGAGCCATTTGAACCACTGGCCACGAAGTTCAATAAATTGTGGTATTCAAGTGACATGAATAAGCAATGGGATTCAAATGTCATGTTCCATACATACTACAATCAACCAAAGATAGCCATCCAGTCTGAGCCTTGCATGACTCTGAACACTCTACACAGGTTTTGTCCTTTGATGAAGTTCAGCGCTGATCAACATTTTATTTACATCACAGCGCGAGCAAACGAATATAAGAAACAACTTTAGTCCTACTACAAGCTGACATATGAGGTCTTAGAGGAGATTACTAAGGAATGGTCCACTCACCTCCTTATTCCAGTAGACCCTATGGAGATATCTGACATCGATAGCCCAAAAACTGTGTAGGATACACTCGGAACTAACAAGACAAAGAAGACCGAAGAAGTACAAGATTTAAGCAGTGCCTCAGTGAAGATTGCTTCCATATCACCAGAGAAAGGGGGTGATGGTGAAGAGATAGATGGCACAGAAACCAAACAGAAGAAAGGGGAAGTAACACCACCCAGAGATGAGGAGGACCCCTCGAAGAAAAGGAAGGTTCCCCCCCCCCCATCNNCCCCCCTCGAAGCCTTCTTCTCGGAAGAAATCGAAACCTGTTGTGACCAAGATGAAGACTACACTCACTCCTCATGATTTTGATTTCATTATAGAATCCCTAAATGATGCTTCGCTAGAGATAGCAGAGAAGTAAGAAGCTAAGAAGGAGGAGATGTACAATCAAATTAAGGTTGAGCTCCAAGGGGTGTAGCAGGCACTACAGTCCATCCACTCAGTTTCCACTGTGCCTCTCAAATTGGGAACACCAGAACCGAGAGATGAACCAGCTCAACTCCACCGATTAGTTGATATAGTTGAAGCTCACCTTCGACGAGCACAAGAGGAAATAGAGAAAGCCACCCAGGATTTGATGCAAGTATAGGGAGTACTTGTATAACAATGTCGAGCTATAGAACAGGAAAATATTTCTCTCCAAGTGAAGTTCGATGAAGAAAAAGAACAACTACAACAAGGAAAGGAACATAGGCTAGCAGAGCAACTCGGAGTGAAGGAAGTGGTCAACAGATCACTTCGCTCTGTGACAGTCGTAGAAATAAAGGAAGAAGACAGAGTTACAAAGTAGATAGACCAGCTCACAGAATCCATCTAACAACTCTAGCAGTGCATAGAAAACTTAGAGCTATGCACAGTGCCCAAGACCCCACAAGATATTAGGGACCAAAGAGAAGCATCTTCTCATAGCGCAGTTGACAGACTAAAAGCACTTGCCATGGAATGCAAGCAACTGAGTAACCCCAACAACCAAACATATGAGAAACTCACTAAAAATCCGGAATTACAAGCACTAGAGTCGCAGCTCCAGGAAGCGAAGCAACATGCAGAGACACTATAGGTGCAGTTGAAAGCCCTGTCAATCGTAGAAAGAATGAAGCGATCTCAAGAGCAGTGCACTGCCCAATAGAAGATCCATACTATACACAACAGACTTATGGAATTAACTCATAGGCTCCAACCCATGTATATAAGTCTTACCAATTGTTCACATAAGTTGGAAGCGTAGGAGCAGAGCTATAGCAGGTTGTCACCGCAGCAGAACAATGCCTAGAAGGACCAGTCAATGACGCATTCATCCAGGAGTTTGTTGAACAAGAGGTTGTAGCAAAACAACAAGTTGAAGTAGAAATTCCCAGATCGGAGTGACTCAGGACGAGTCATGGGTGAGTGTTTGGGCCCTATTGTCCCTTGATCAAGTTTTGAGGGATATGGTCAAGTTTGACCTATTTTGGGACTTCAACAGCCTGTCGAAGGAGGAGCGCAAGATGAAGCAGATATCACGAGATCTCAACCCATTTTTGGGTCCTTTTTGGGTTTTTGATATTATGTAACGGGAATGGGATGTCGGCCCTAGGGTTTACCCATTCTTAGGCCTATTTTGTAATGTATAAATAGATATCTAGGTGATGTAAGAAGGGGCCACTAGAAAGTTGTGTGTGTATGCTAAGTGAAAATGTGGTTTGTAAGTGCTTTGTGCATAACTATGAGAGGCCTACAGAGCTATGTGCAAGTGGTTGTAACAGACTGTAGAAGGCTTTGTGTTATGACACGAGGAAGGAGGATATAGAAAGGTGTACAAATCTCATGTCCTAGGCAGAGTAGGGTTTTTGGTGGCTCTGTGGTTGTAACTGATTGACTGAAGACAATAAAGAAGAAGAGTTGGTGGACGTAGCCCCAGGGTGGGGGTGAACCACGCAAACACTGTGTTGTTCTACTTTTTTCTTTGTCCTAATGTATTTATGTCTTCTCTTGATAAGTGCTTTGATAGAGATAGATAAATCTGCTTATTCTTTGTGCTAATAATGTGTAATAATGTTAGATATGACCTACATGAATGTTCTTAGTACTTGATCTACTAGATCTAACCTACCTGTTTATGATAAATTTCTTTAATACATCAGATCTGAGTGAATGATGTGATGCTCTGTTTTATCTGTGGAGTAGAGATTGGTTACATATTGATGAATTGTTGGTGCTAAGTGCTCTGTTAAGTAGTACAATCACATATCTGTGTCCCAGCTAAGGTTGCAGACACTTGAGTCATGCAACCACCCCTACCTCTACCTCATGTGAGACTTCATCTGCTTTGCAGGTGTTGCTGAAATGGTTGGTAGTTAGGGTTTTGTTGGTGCGTTGTTATAGCATTGAACCCTGGGTCTTCCCCTGTGCCAATAGATGAAGCAAACCCCACCAATCATCCTATATTTTCAATTGATACTAATTTGGGATCTAGCTTATTACAGCTCACTAGTGCCCCTGAACCTCCCCTTGAGATCAGAAAGCCCATTACTCTCTGTGAAGATCCTCCTCTGATTGCTTATGTTTTGAAAATTTTCTTTGATGGAGCCTCTTCTAGAGAAGGTGTTGATGTTGTAGTAGTCTTTTTTTACCCTGCTCAGGAAACCGTATCCTTGTCATACAAGTTAGAATTTGAAACTAGCAATAATGTGGTAGAATATGAAGCTCTTATTTTGGGATTGAAGGCTGCAAAGGACATGGGAATTAAAGAGATATGTTTGGAGATGCTGAGTTGATTGTCCAACAGACCATAAATATTTATTAGGCCAAGCACCCTAGGATGAGATCATATAAAAATGAAGTGTGGGATTTGGTTGACACCTTCTTCTTATCCTTCAACATTTCATTTGTTCCCAGAGCATAAAATGTCATGGCTGATTCTTTGGTTGTTTCAACGAGCAATTTCATAGTTCCTTTCCCACCCAAGATTAGGTATGATATAGAAGTGAAATACGGTCCCTCTATACCTAACAATGTCAAGCATTTGAAGGTGTTTGAGGATGATATTGAAATCAAAAATATTCTGGAAATTGTTGATGAGTTTTCTGCAATACACATTGATCAAGATCCTGATTCTGAAACACATCCTCAGGTTGATGTTTTTCTGAACAAAATTGTTGATCATCATATTGTTCAGTTGCCTAGAAATCACATCCCAAAGGGACTAGTTCCTCTGGAAAGACTATTTGATAAAAATGATGTGGTAGTAAAAGATAAAGTTTCAAATGAGGATGTTGATGTAGTTGATGTTGGCAAATATTGAACAAGCAACGAATGCGTGTTGATGATTGTTGTCTTTGATGGCAACAGCAGAAATGGCAGGATATAAAGGATAAAACCCCTTGGGGATTCGGACGTAAAAGCAAAGGAGGAACAACATTGAAGAAAACATGCGCATTGAAGAAAATGCGCGCAGCAGAAGTTTACAGAGAAGAAGGAAGATAGAAGAGTCAATGATCGTTGGATCCCATTCAAATTTCCCAAAAGGCCGACAACCGTCAGATTTGCAGAAGTTGCGAGGGAGATAAGTCATCGGAGATTCAGGGATCGGGACTTTGAAATGTCCAGTTCACTCGACAACGAAAACCCTGAAATCGCGATACGCGATTTCGCGATTTGATCGCAGCCATTAAATCAAGCAGGGATCTGGACCGTTCATGCATATGGACGCGTGGCAGCCAGGAGGCTTCATCGGAGATTCGGGGATTGAGATTTCATAATGCAAAGAACAAAATGAAACGAAAACCCCGATTTCACGATATGCGAAATTCCGACTGAATCTGAACCGTCAGATCAACATGTGATCTAGACCGTCGATCTAATTCACGACAGCAGTCCACGTCAGCTAGGGACACGTGGCACAACCAGGTAATGACAGGTGGCAGGAAGATTCAATAGTTCAGGCACAGGTAAGTCATGAATCAGAGTGACACATGGCATTATTTAACACGTGTCAAACCACGTGTGACGTCAGCAGAGGCATCGGCGATCGGGACTTTGTAATGCCAAAATCTCTTGACATCAAGAACTCCGAAATTGCGAAATGCAATTTCGCGATTTAATCGCAGCCGTTGAATCCAGAATGAATCTGAACCGTAGATCCTATCCCTGGTCGGAGTTTCGGGGATCGGGTTTTGGTATTGACAAGAACATTGAACATCATACATCGTCAATCGCGATACGCGATTTCCCGATAAGGCATATAGGTTGTGGGCCACCCAGGAGTCAATGCAGGACAGGTGTAAGGAGTACAGAGGAAGTCGGGAATCGGCACATTGCAAGTCCAGGGGGCGTATGCACATTATCATTATAAACCCCGAAATCCCGACGAAAGGTCATGGGTAACGATCACGTGGACCAGGGCTCAGCCAGGAGGGCTAAAGCGCATCGCGAATCGGGAAATTGTGAATCCCATGGACATAAACATTATGTCATCGTAAGTGCTGAAACTCCGATGGAGTGATAATACCAAGGTCACACGGAGACAGGTCATATGGACCATGTTCTATCCAGGAGGGCTAGCGCACATTTTCGAGAGGTATGGTGGTGGTCACGTGATAGCTGGTTACATGGACCATTGTGTAGCCAGAAGAGGCTAAAGCTCGGGAAAGGAGCACATCGGGGATCGGAGAATAGGGGGTTCTGAGTACATGTGCATCTCGACACTGTGAATGTCGAAATCGTGATGAGTGAAATCCCGATTTGATCTGAACCGTTGGATCAAATATTGATTAGAGGGTCACTGTTCTCTCTCACAGTTAACGACTGAATATGATTTCTATTAGTGAAATAGACTCATTATGAAGAATTAGTTAACGTTTCAGATGACGATTCAGTTGTTGAGACAGTTGTCATTTCTCTTGCCGAAAGAGATCGGAAGTGGAACCGTCATAGCAGAATGTATAAAAGAAAACGAGTGACATTGTATGTAGGAGTGATTCTGCGTGAAAAAGAATGAAATAGTAAGAAAAGGAGAAAGGAGAAGGAGTTAAGGATGAAGTCTAATTGATATACAGAATGAAATGAATTGATATGAGGATTGGAGAAAAGGACAGACAGAGCAGATGAAATACAGAGAAGAAGAACAGAACGATAGATCAGAGCAGAAGCAAAGCAGAATGATAGAGCAAGCAGCAGAAGACAAGATTTACAGAACAAAGTAAAATTGGTATGAATTGATTTATCTGTAAAGTTGAATTCTTATTTAATCATTTATGTCCTAGGGAGGTTGGGAGGTGTTCAGGAGGACTGTTGTCCTCAGAAGTTCAAGTGGGTGCTTGAACACAGGAAGTTGTAGCTTCCATCTGGTTGCAGCTAGAGAAACTAGGGTGGCAGGGTGGTGCTA
>CBVK0102601563.1:0-11688 GCA_900067695.1 Picea abies
CCATTTTGGCCATCACTAGGAGGTTAACACTTGCGTTAAACTCCTCCTGTTGTGCTATCATTGAAGATACCTATGGCTCCACTAGAGGATTACTGTGGATCTGACATTTATCCACAAGATTGTAGGATTAATCATGAAGGGAGTTGACCCTCAGTAGCTTTATCCAGGGAAGGCATGGAAGGGCTCCTTGGCACAACACATCAAGGAATCTTACAATGAAGTAAAAAAAGTAAAGAGAGGTTACAAGGCAGCCGCTATCCAGGATAATAGTGCTCCTCGCATGCCAACTCATAGCTAGAAATCTTGTAAGAAATAACTGCCCCACACAAGTCACCAAGTTTGTGGTGGACCTTGCAGGAAAATGTGTGGAGGGCATGAAGATGAACTAGGAGAGTTACCTCATCAATGAACTTGAGAAATATTGTCGTGAAGCTCAAGATTTGGGGTACGAATTCCACTTCAAATGGATGATCATTTTGATCGCATTTGTCACTTGGAAAAGGCTTGAAGGAGCCACCCTTCTGGAGATCGAACCATCGAAGCCATTGGCCACTAGGTTTTCAACCTTGCGGTACAAAAACAATATGACAAAGCAATGGCAGTCCAATGCTTGTTGGCCCTTGACCAACTTTTGAGGAAACCTTGGTCATGTTTGGATCACTTTTGGACTTCAACAGGCTGGTCAAAGATGGAGCACCGAGGTAGAGTTGAGATTGCGGATCTCACCGATTTTGCAGGCTACGTGGAGCCAACAAGGGGTTATCTAGGGTTTTTGTAATGGGTTATGGGATGTCGACCCATGGGGTTTTTACCCATGATTAGGCCTTATTGTAAGGACTGTAAAAGTATAAATAAGTAAGAATGTATTGTAGAAGTGTAGTCCGAAGTGGCTAAGTGAAAGTAGTTTTGATATTCTTTGTGCAACATAACATGTATGTGTTAAGGCTCTATGCACAATAGAGAAGTTGGCTTGGTGCCTTGACCTATTTTGGAAGGAGGATCTGGTGCTCAGTGCACATATCTCTTGTTCTTTGCGAAGCTCGACTCTATGGATTAGTGCACAGGAGTCATTGAATGTAATATGTGACTGAATAATAAAGAAGATGAAGCAGTTGGTGGACGTAGACCCACACTGGGGTGAACCACGTATATCTTATGTCTTTGGTTTTCTTTGTGTTGTGTTGTTTATGTTGTGAATTTGGTCAGTTCTTTGATTATTATGTATGATAAATAGATCTGTCGATGCTTAGTGCTTTACTTTTGTTAAAGATAAAGGAATGCTAGATCTAACTCAGTGCTATGTGCTCAATGGTTGAAGTTCTTATTGTTACTATGTCGATCTGTATTTGGGTTTGTTCTGCGATGTCAATGAAGATAATAAAATAATTCATTTATATTTCTAAGTGCCAATAGAATAATCAACAAAGTGTTATTATCACAGATCTGTTTCCCAACTCAGTTACAGACACTTGCATCCTGTAACCCCCCCTTCTTCTACCTCAGGTGAGACTTTGTCTGCCTTGCAGGTGTTGCTGAAAAGGACGATAGTTAGGGTTTTTCTGGTGCACTATTGAAGTGTTGAACCCTGGGTCTTCCCATGTGCCAACATGGTTCTTATTCTTATTCTCTTTCCATTTATTCTTCTTCTTATCAACCTAGCTAATCGCTTTAAAGATTTCACTAGGAGAAGAAGGAGAAAGGGAAGGAGACCTGACGGGTGAAGAAGGAGAAAGGTCGACATGAGGTTGATGTATGGGTGGTGTTCTTACATATGAAGCACTAGGTGCATTCAAATAACTGGGAATATTCGATATCACTGGAGTGGGGAACAACCAAACCGGTAATCTAATCACGAGTCTTGGAAGACTCACTATGGCAATGCAAGGAGGACCAACATTTCCAAAAGAAGGAAACGAAAAAGGTTCCTAAGGAAAAGGGGTTCCTCCATTGGTAATCCCAAGAGTTGACGTCATTGACACTGACTTGACCTAAGGTCCACTAAGGAAAAAAAAAAACACACTTTACAAATCTAAGAAGCAAACAATCAAACAAATCTTCCCATAATGAAACCACTAGTTAATGATGAAATCCAACATCGCAAGATAAATATAGGAAGGGGATGGGATAGAGTAGGTGGATTAGTTATGTTGGAGATCTACTTAACAGACTTATTCCTTGGTGCAATATTCCACACAATAATCATGGATTTACCCTCCAAGGAGCCTGAGTGAGTTTGACCAATGTCTGACACAGGTACAATGAAGACTTCCCTTCACTGTCACCTCATGTAAGGACAATAAATATAATGGATACTAAGGACACCAACTCATATTCAACCTCTAGGCAGGTACAATTGACAGTTCAGTCCAAACTTATGGGCAGGATAACAAGTCTTAAATCCTTCAAGAGAACTGAGAACAAGTTGACCGGTAGAACTCCAGAGGACCCCGAATGGATTCATAAGACACAAAGAACTGAGGCCAAATGTAGAAAGTTTGAACTCAAGAAGAAACCCCAATATACAATATTACTACTACAAATGATTAAGCCTTGGAGGGATAATCTTGATTTCTCTCTCCGAACGCGACCTCGTGCGTAACCCATGTGTGAGAGGGGGATCCCAACTATGCTTATATGAACAATTGTATTTACCGCTCCCTAACACAAGATCCTATGTTTTTATGATGTCTTTGGAAAGTTATCCTCAGAACCTATTCCAAATCCCTACACTTGCTAATGTAGGTTTGCTACCAGAAAATATAAAAGTGTCTGATCAATTTTATAAGCACTTAATTTTAGGGTTGTTTACTAAAGGGTGCGAAAGTGAAACTAATGATGTTGTAGACTCGACTCCAAAAGAATGCAGAAAAATGAGATGCAAACACTATAGTTTAATTTCTTTTATCCTTCTTAGTTTAAATTCTTTGCTTATCATTTATGCTTTACACTTCTAACTCTTTCCTCTATTGCTGTCTTTCCTAGCTGACCCAACTGGGCTTGTAAGCACCCCTATTTTTCTCATTTAGGTGACAAAAGAGGTGAAACAATGTCCAATAGGGGCTGATGACATGGAAGACCACATTTACAAGACCTTGGGGGCACCAGGGAAATCCCTCAGAAAGTGGTCACCCTTACAAAGCTTGCAAGGGAATTTAGGTTTAGGATTCTTCATTTTAAAAATGTCAACTTTATCAACACTCCCAATACAATTAACAGTAGTTGGTTGCTTGGATCCAACAATATGTGATGTGGTTGGAAGCTTGGTCCCTTTCTGGTTCTTCTTCTTCTTCTTCTTCTTATCAACCTGGCTACTTGCTTTATATATTTCACTAGGTGAAGAAGGAGAAAGGGAAGGAGACTGATGGGTGAAGAAGGAGAAAGGTCGACATGAGGTTGATGTGTGGGTGGTGTTTTTACATATGAATCATTAGGTGCATTTGAACCACTGGGAAAATTCAAGATCACTGGAGTGGAGAACAACCAAACCTGTAATCCGATCGTGAGTCCCAGAAGACTCAGTGTGGCAATGCACAGAGGACTAATGTTTCCGAAAGAAGGAAAGACAAAAGGTCCCCCAAGAAAAGGGGTTCCTCCATTGGCACTCCTAGGAGTTGATGCCATTGACACTGACTTGACCTAAGGTCCACTGAGGAAAACAAATAGCACACGCTACAAATCTAAGAAACAAAGAATCAGAAAAACCTTCCCAAAATGAAAACACTAGTTGGTGATGAAATCCAACATCATGAGATCAATATAGGAAGGGGGTAGGATAGAGTGGGTGGATCAATTATGTTGGTGACCTGCTTAACAGACTTACACCTTGGTACAAGTTCCCACATGGGTTTACCCATGGGTGTACCCTCCAAGGAGCCCGAGTGAGTTTGACCAACGTTTGACCTAGGTACAACAAAGACTCCCCTTCACTGTCACCTTGTGTATCAAACCTACAGATATAGTCCACTAAGGTTACCAACTCATAGACAGCCTTCGAGCGGGTACAATCGACAGTCTGGAAGGAACGTATGGGAAGAATAAAAAGTCCAAAATTATTCAAGAGAACTGGAGACAAATGGACCAAAATACTACTGAGAACCCCGAATGGATATGGGATTCACAAATCTCTGAGACCAAATGAAACCAATCGTTTCTGAGGAAGAACCCCCAATATACAATATTTCTGCTACGTGGGTTAAGCGTTGGAGGGGAAATATTCGCTTCTTTCCCGCATGCGACCTCATGTTTAACCCCTGTGTGACAGGGTGATCCTGACTATGCTTATATGAACTATTGGATCTACCGCTCCCTAGCACAAGATTCTATGTTTGTCTAATGGCTTTGGAAAGTTATCCTCACAACCTATTCCAAATCCATACACTTGCTAATGTAGGTTCACTACTAGAAAATATAAAGTGTCTGATCAATTTTATAAGCACTTCATTTTAGGGTTGTTGTTTACTCAAGGGTGCGGAAGTGAAACTGATAATGTTGTAGACTCGACTCCAAAAGAATGCAGAAAAATGAGATGCAAATATTTTTCTTCAATGAATCCTACATACGGGATGCACAAGAGGTTCAATTTTCTTCACAAAAACACCCAATTCCCAAATGCAATTTTCTAAATGCAACCTATTTATCTACACTAGACAACAAAAATAATGCAACTATCTTTCTTTGTTTGATTCTAATACAATGTAAATCCTTTAACAATCCTTTACTTTCAATCAAAATAGAAGAGCCGAATGGAGATACAAATGACACAAAGCCAAAAGGATTTCAACCAAAGCATGCACTCACAGGATAACAAGAACTGAATGAAGATAACTCACTCAATGAAGGACTCAATAATCGACAAGCACTCAAGGAAATAAGAAAGTTTAGAGAAGAATCCAAAAAATGATAGGGAGAAAGAGGAATAACTCAAATGTCTTGACAAAACAATTAACAAGAAAAATAAATCAAAGCTAGGTTGTGGTAAGCATAAATTCTCAAATCATTCAAAAATAAAAATATTTGAAAAACAACTTAAGACCAACAAACCGTTGCAGACCTTTTCAATCAGTCAGATAACCAAAAACTTTGCAAGATTCAAACCAAACAAAGAAAAACAAGGAGAATCAATCTCATAATTTGGAAAAGGTTGTAAGCTCAAACAAGGAAACAAAATAAGTGATAAGTACAAAGCCACAATTCAAAGTACAGAATCTAGGCAAGAATATATGCAAGATAGACTAGGAAAAACTAAGCAGAAAAGGGCAGAAATCACCAAAGAAGGAGATCAACGCTCCTATTTTCAAGGGCACGGAGAATTGTATCACTCTGGTAAAGACTGCAAGGGAGAAATGATTACATATCAAATCTTTGATATACACTCCAGGGGAGTGATACTCTTCCCAAAAACTCATAACAGAGGATTAAAACTCAGAAAAAATCACCCATAATTGCCATAATTTTGTGAAATTGTCAATGAAGAGGGGAGAAAGGAAATAGATCAATAAAATACAAGAAAAATGATCTAAAAGTAGGAAAAATGCATAGAGGATCCAAGGAAATAAAATGCAATGTCCATCCCCAGTGGAGTCGCCAATTTGTGTGTAGGAAAATCCCCCTACGGACATGTGAATATCCTCTTGGATTATAGACCCCTAATACCAAGACAAAAAACATACAAATGGACACTAACATCCCAGTGGATTCAATTACCTAATGAGAAATAGAAAGAGAAGGAAAAAAATGTGATGCACCTTATTCTATAGTTCGTCCTCATTGCCTACAATTCGAGTTTGGTCTCCAAATTCTTCAACACCATTCGATACCTGCAATCCAATGGACAACGAAAGAAAAAGAACTCCTACTCTACTCTACAATAATAGACTAATCAAATTCATTTATCAATATCGAAAATCATATGCAACAATACACAACCTTGAAGGGAATAGGCCAAGTAATATTGATTTTAACTTTAAAGAGATACTTACAATCTGTAGATGAAGTTGCAACAACCTCTACAAGTACTGCTCGTCCAACCCTTGCATGATGCTCCCAAGATCATAACCAAAATCTTTCTCCCAAGATCGGAAAGATGGCCGTACCTATTTCCGGTGTTCGTCCTCACTTCTTTAATTTGAGCTTAATCTCCAAACTTGTTCACATAGATTGATACCTGCAAACCACTGACAACAAAGAGACACAAGGAAACTCCTAATCTAGCATACCAGATTAAAAAAATTCATCTACAATAGACAAGAATATGTAAAGATACATAAACTAGAAGGAAATAGGCCAATAATATATTAATGAAACATTAAAAAGAAACTTAAAATTTGTAGATGTAGTTACAACAACCTCTCCAAGTCCTCCTTGTCCAACCCTTGCACGATGCTGCTAAGATCATAAGTTTGATACCTCTAATCTTCCTTCCTTCTCCATGGAAAGCCCTCATTATATATGATTTGGAGGCTTAACCACCATGGAGAGGATCACTCATCAGATCCACTAAAATGGGATCTCCAAGATATTTAGGGAGAAAATATCTCTTAAGGATTTTATGGAGGAAATATCACTCAAGGATTCTAAGGAGAAAATATTTCAACCATCCATGAGATCCTCAACCTCCCCTTAAAAATAGGAAATGAAATGTGAGGTGGATTCTCACACTAAATTAATTTCCTTTTCATGAATAATAATAATTAATTCACGTGGACATAGTATTTTGACTTTCATAAAATATATTTCTCCTCCACATTGACTAGGGATTGTGAGATATGTTATTTCATGGTGTCGAGGTGTATGCGACACTTAGCAAGGTTCATATGACACTTTTACGACACTTGAGACACTTAGGGCAAGGTACCTAGGTGTGGAAATTTGATGTGTAACAACCTCCATCTTGTTTTTAGGACAATATGGTTCTTGTCTTCCCAACCTCCTTAGTATTAACACTTTCAAGTGTTTTTGTAATCCATTTTGGTGGACCTTTTTTAGATGGTCCTGGTTACTTGACTGATTAAGATGGTTCTGAGTTCTCATCAAGCCTCAACTTTTCAATCTTCTAGATCACATCATCCAACTGAACTTCAGGTTTTGATGAAGTGGCAGGAAATTATTCATGTGGGAGAGATGGTCCTACACAAGGAGATTCCAAAGATTGACCCAAGATAGGGATCCCCCCTTCAATATGTGTAATCTCATCATCAAATTCATGATATGTCTTTACACAAGTGAATCTATCCGGATGATCAAGCTGCCTCTCAATAGTTTCATATTTCTTGGTGGATTCAAGTAAGATCACATCTCTGGAAAATGAACTTCTTTTTTGTCTATTCGTAAAGACGATACACCTTGGTAGTATTTGAGTACCACAAGAAGATGCACTTCCGACTCCTCACATCAAGCTTGCTTCTTTTCTCCTTAGGAATAAAGGCATAATATGTAGAACCAAATACCCTCAGATGCCTCACTAAAGGAATGTGTCCATACCACATTTCATATGGAATCTTGTTTTTGATAACATGATATGGACACATGTTTTTGACATAAACTACACATAGAACTGCATCAACCCAAAACATCAATTTAACATTATTGAAAAACATCATGGAACAAACTATATTTAGGAGTGTCCTATTTATTCGTTCAACTACACCATTTTGTTGGGGATTGTATGAAACTGTGGTTTGATGTTTGATCCCATGTTGGCGCAGGTATATTTCAAATTCATTAGAAGTATATTCTCTTGCATTATCAGTGTGAAGAGAGCCAATATGAGACTAAGCTTCATTTTGAATCCATACATGAAACTTTTTAAAAGTTTCAAAAGCTTGTGACTTGTCTTTCAACAAATACATCCAACACATTTTGGTGTAATCATCAATAAAAGTTATGATATATTTGTTTCCATTTGCGCAAGGAACAAGTATAGGGATGCACAAATAAGAATGAATCAGCTCAAATCTTCTACATGTTCTAGAAGTAGAATCATGGAAAGGTTGTTTGCTATGCTTTCCAAGGATACATGCATCACATTGTTTTAGTTTTCTAGGAATGGTATGAAGAACATAAACACCATTCTTTCTTAATAAACAAATACTATCATAATTAATATGGAAAAATATAGCATGCCATAAAAGACTAGATGGAATTATACATGAGTCATGATGAGAGAGGGGCATATGTCCTATTCAACTTCAACAATTTTTCATCTTCTATTTGGGTCATGACAACCATGTTGTCCTAATCCTTCCTTATCTCAACTTTGCCACGGATCATATGAACATAGTGGCCTTGATGTATGATGTGTACAAGGGACAACAAGTTTCTTTGCAGCTATGGAAGATAGAGTACATTGTGTAAAGGAAAATCCGTGAGTCCAACCAACTTAAGCATGAGGGTGCCCATTCCTGAAGGTTTGAGACTTGATCTATTTGCAAAGTACACTACACCATCTACATTGTCATCAAATTATTTGAATATATCTCTTCGAAAATTCATGTCGGAGGTCACACATGTGTCAAGAAGCCATGAATCTCCCCAAGAAAAAAATGAAGTATTAAAGAAATCTTTAGTTACTCCTATATTGCGGTAGGAAACAACATAATGAACAAGTGCTTTACCTTTCTCCAAGTCTAAGGTTCTATCTCTGTCTTCTTTGATATTCTTCCATGGAACTCTATAGTCGAAGGCTTCATGTGACCCATTCATTCGGCAACGGGTACAATGAAGGTTGGATTTATCATAGAGATTATGCCAACCCCTCTGCCTTTAATCTTCTTCCTTCTGTGTCATTTCTTACTGCCTTCATGCTATCCATTAAATGGGGTGCTGGAAGATCCACACAAAGAATGCATTGTCTTCCGTCTTCACACACACATAACAAGGTAATGATATAACAATATAGTGAATTGCACCAATAAAAATAAACTAGAACCAAGAGAGTTCTCACACCACTCTAGTGAAGGAAACGATTGGGATTTTTCTTAAATACCAACAAATGGATAATGGATTTGCTCAATGATATGGATAATGATACAAATGATATGGACATACCAAATAATGGATAACGATATCATTTAAGCATATTCACGTGTTACAAGCCTGAGAAGAGTGATACCATGGTTCGAGAGGTCTCGATATAAATGAGCACAAGGGCCTTCCCTCGAGCAGGAAACCAGATTGTGTGGAAATGTTCCTTGCTCCGTGGCAGGAAGAAATTGCAACAATATCCTTCCACCCAACATTTCAAGGTGGCTGAGTGAAAAACTCTAAACTAGGGAGACACATTACAACAATGCATTTGTCTTCCAAAGAATTAACACGAGTTCACTCAGTTCTTTGATTCCAACGACGCAGAAGGAGAAATCCGTAGTGTTCTCAATTTATTTCGTGCCTTCCTCAGTTCTGAAAACTTCTCTACAACATATTTAAAATAATCCATACACCATAATGTATTCTATCTCTCGTGAAAGACTGGATACAAAAATCATTGAATGTAAATGGAGAAGGTAGCTTTCACTCAGCTTGGGCCTCCAATGGATTTCACACAACCCCATGAGAGTTCTTCGAAAGTTTGCCTATCCCCACACGACCGCTCACTCACAGAAATGACTCGGTGCTAAGGATCGATACTTCTCACGCTGCTAACGCCCACATGGAGCTGATATATACCATATTTTTCCAGTCGATGGTTCTAGGTTTCGGTTCGAATGGAGAAGGGAATATGGAGTATTCTGACATGCCACAAATCACAAAACTAGTCGCACATGATTGTGCTAGATAGTATTAGGGTTTACAATGAATGATGTGAGGTGAATTAGGGTTTTGAGCCGCGTTAGATTAGGGATGTCGCGAGTTTGAATATGATATCAATGCTCATAGCTTGGGAAAAAAATCACCAAGAGGTCGACGGGGTCTTGTAGGAGGTGTTGGTATTCTCAGTTACTAGCATTAGTTACCAACATGGATTCATAACGTAGAACTTAGGGAAGAGGATAAACCAGACCAGTGAGCCAGAGGGAAAAAGACAAGCAAGCTCATAAAAACATCAAGAATCTATTCATGGAGTTACCAGGCTAGGAAGGAAGAAAAGAAAACTCCACACTTATGTATTTGGCATTAACATGATAGGTTAATAAATATACAATAAATGATTCTTGGTATTCCATAGCTGAAGACATTTCCTATCACCTATGACTATTCATATTTACAATATGTTACAAGTAACGCATCCATGATGGATTACGTGTCCACAAGAGTCTATCTCCCATTAATGACAACTTCCTGAACTCTTAATATAGATAGAAGTTTGGAAAACTTCACTTCTGTAAGAGACTTTGTGAAAGTGTCTGCAACTTGATCTTGTATAGGAAAAAATAACACTATAATAACTTGATCATGAATGATTTTTTTGATGAAGTGTATGTGTAGCTCAATGTGTTTATTGTGCTGATTTTGAACTGGATCTTTGGCGAGTTTGATGACACTTTGATTGTCGCACCAAAGGGTGGTTGGATTCGATACTATGCTTCTACTGAAGAAAGAGAAATAGTATATTGTTTCTTATAGGGCCAAGTGATAGGTCCTGAACCAAGGATGAAAACATAACCTGCAATAGGAAAACATAACCTGCAATAGAATTTTGATCATCAGGGTCACTGGCCCAATATGAATTAGTGAAACCAACCAATACAGGTACCCCCCATGATCTGTAATGTATCCAAAACTAAACTATACCCCGGACATACTGAAGTATCCTTTTAATTGCTTTCTAATGGCTTTTATGGGGTGATTTCATATACTAGGCAACAAGACCAACAACAAAGGAAATATCAGGACGGGTATGAGTCAAATATAAGAGGGTACCAACTAACTTACATACAAGGTGGAATCAATTTCGAGAGAAGTACAAGTGGAATCAAGTTTGACTCCAAAATGGACAAGAGAAGGGGATGGTTTAGAATCAACCATGTGAAAGTGACGAAGATTGTCACAAACATACTTAGACCGGGAAAGAAAGATTCCTTCCTTGGTTTGCAATACTTGGATTCTAAGGAAATAATGCAAATGGCCCAAGTCTGTCATTTCAAATTTATTTTTGAGGTTGGTTTTCAAATGGATTAAAATTTTAGAGTCACTACGAGTGAGGATAAGGTCACCAACATAAAGAAAAATTATTATGAGATAGATTCCTACTTTCTTGGTATAGACATTAGGTTCAGAATGACATCTAGAAAATCTAGTGTCAAGAAGAAAACTATCCATTTTGGCATACCAAGCTCGAGAATCTTGATTAAGACCATAAAGAGAACTCTTAAGGCGACAAACAAGGCTCAAGTCATTCTAGACATAGGTAGGAGGTTGTTCCATGTAGATTTCTTCTTGCAAATCCCCATGCAAGAAGGAATATTTGACATCCATCTGATGGACCTCCCATTTATGTGAGGCTACAAAGGATAGAGAAAGGCATATTGAATTCATTTTGGAAATGGGAGAAAAGGTTTCATTATAGTCAATGCTTTCAACTTGAAAGAATCATTGTTGGATTACTAAGAGGGGGGGTGAATCAGTACTAGAGAAATTTAATCCTTTTTAACCATATAATCCAAGTGTTATATCAATGTATCATTATCATCCAATAATTGCAGAGTAAATATGCAATGAAAAAATGAACAATCATACACATACATAGTACAC
>CBVK0102601669.1:0-14437 GCA_900067695.1 Picea abies
AAGTTAGTTTATGTATTTAAATTTTAAATTTCATTTAGAACGATAATGTTGATACATAAACAAATAATGCGGAAAATAAATAAAGGATTGTGAAATTGAAGAAGATTAGCAGAAAAATAAGAGAAGAGACAAAATACACAAGTTGTTGACGGAGTTCACCCCTCAAGGGCTACATCTCAGGGTCCGCTTCCAATGTGAGCGACCGCTTCATTATTGATGTCAAATGCTGAAATTACATCCAAAATTGCTCCCAACCCGCATACAATGCTGATCCCATTCTGCTACAAGGCTTTGGCTCAATGGCACAATATCTCCCACACTTGGGCTGCCAAAATTAGGACTAAAACCCACATATGCAATGCCTTCTATGCAGGAAATATCTCTGCATTTTACATGGCAATTCCTCCCAAAAATCAACTCCCCTCTAATGGCGAATTGCCTTGGTTTAAATATTAAAGGGTCCATGGCTAAGTTGTTATTAGATCCAACTTTAATGGGATTTAGAATATGTGTTTAACCGAATAAAATATTTGGTTGACCCATTTTTTATGTGATCAAATATATGGTGAATCACCATATATTATATATATGGCACATTATCATAAACAAATCCCCAAATAAAATATTATGACTACCATAATATATGGTCGTTCCAACAAATAACCAAATCAATATCAAAATATCCATATAATATATTGATTCCATACCAAATCAAATCGTATGGAGATATTATATGGTTAAATGTTTTAATATAGGGCAGATTTTATGGACCATATCATATATGGTTATTGCAATTGGTTCTGTATGGTGAATGTTACATGGTAGGCACGTTGGCATATGTAATGGTGTGGTAAGTTATATGCGACACATTGCATTTTAAATAAAAGTACTCGGATAACTTTGAACAAATAATACCCGTTCCCTAGTGGTAAGGCGTCGAAATACTATCCGACATGTCAGGGGTTCAAGTCCTTCTTCGACTGCTCTGAAACCAATTTTTGACCTAGCCCATATTGGCTAATTTTGGGGTGCCATGTGGCACCATATGATTGGGCCACATGTCACACAGTCAGTTGCCCAGTCAATTGCCATGTCACCTGCATAGTCACATTTGCCAGGTCACTTGTCGTGTTGCTAAATGTCACACAGTCAGCTGCTACGTCACCTGCACAGTCATCCTGCCATGCTGCCACTTGTCACACAGTCAGTTGCCATGTGTCACGTCTTGGCACTGCCACGTGTCACATTCGGGTACTGCCACATGTCAATTTGCCACAACAACACCCTGCCACATGTCATCCATCCATACATGCCATGCCAGAACATCAATATAGTGCGTACAGTGCCACATGTCGCTTCCTGGAGCTGCCATGTGTCACTACCTCTGTTGACTTTTTGCCTATTGGTCAAAATCTTCAGAACGCGATAAATTTCCCGTACAGTGTCCGTTTGAGCCCGTTTAAGTTGCGTTGGAAAGTTCTCGTCGAGCTCTATGCGATGGAGTCCTTTTCATCGACATTTGAAGACATCAAATTTTCGGTCAAAAAATCCATCTGGATCATTTCTCCCCACCGAGAAGCTTTTGGACCACCAAAAGTTAGGTTCATTTATAAATAAAGTGAGGGTAATGCCTCCCCACTTGTCCAGTATGCATCAACTTTGCTCGAATAGTGAGCATTTGTCCCATCACAACAATCTATCCAACAAAGATGAAAATCGAAATAACATTGTTAATCATTCTTTCACTTCCACAATCATTTGCATTCACTGTTGCAGTTACTAACCATACACCATTGACTAGTAGAAAACTAAGCAACAAAATTGAATATGCAGATGCAAAATAGAATGAATCAACATTATGCTTGATCTTCTTAACATGAATAACATTAAATAATGGATCTATCAAACCCTCATTCTCAATCATGGGTTGAAGGCTTGTGTTTGCATGCAACTGAACCTCATGTTGTATTTCTTGTGAATCCTGAAACAATTCATCATAGTTAGAAACAAATTTAACTATTTCATCCTTATGTTCAATATCACATTTTCCTTAACTTTTACAGACATGAGTGATATATTCTTGCTTGCATTTACCATCATTTTTATCTATCTTGTATTCGCAAGAGACCTTTCAGTTTTCATATGATGAGATCGTACACTATACTCAATTCCATCCTTCTTAAAACAATATTTGTTTTCTTCCTTGTAGAAGATGGCTTTCCTGTCATATAGATAAGGGCTCCCCAACACAATCCTGCATATGTCTAGTGGCACAACATCTAGCTCTACTTCATCAACAAATTTGGAGGTGTTTGCAAATCTAATTTTACATTGTTTGGTTACTTGCAATTTAGTATTGTCACATACCCATCCCAAGGGATATGGCCGTGGATGTGGCTTAGTTTCAAGTCCCAATTTCTTTACAACCTCCTCAGAGATAAGATTAGCTTGTGATCGACTGTCTACAAGGGTATCAATTTTAACATGCTTTGTTATGACCCTAATGTAGAAAAGCTCGTTTCTCTTATCATTTACAATTTCTGATTTAGAAGAGCTAGTACTAGCAATAGAAGCTATACCTCGTACCCCCATGGTTGTGATCATTGTTTTATCGCATGAGTCTGATCCCAGATCATGTTGAATTGTTGCAGCCGTAGTCTTCTTTTTACCCTTGTTGGCATACTTCTTTGGCTTTAGTTTCGGATGCAATGTCCAACAATGATCTTCATCATGCCCTTCCTTCTTGCAATGAGTGCATGCAGGCTTCACTTTCTTCACTGTAGCTGTCCATTTTTTTTTGCCTTTTCTCTTGCCTTCCTTTGGCTGGATGGATTCCAAGGAGAAATTACCATGGTCATTCCTTCTAAGTTCTACGTGACTCAAGATGAGTTGCTTGCACACTAACTTCATCAAGGTTAGTCGGATTTAACATAAGTATTGTATGCTTCAAATAATCATGTAATCCACCTATATACTTTAACAAAGTTTCTTGTGTGTACAAACAAATGCCTAATACCAAAGCTCTCTTTCTAAATTCCTGAGTATACTCTTGTACATTTTGCCCTTTATCCTGCTTTAATGTTTGCCAATCCATCATTGGCTTTTGCATATATGCTAAGGGATAAATTTGTTTTCTTAATATAGAAATAAATTCATCCCAAGATGAAATAATTATACCCTTTTGTTTGAGATCCGCTTGAGTTTTACTCTCCCACCAAATGAGTGCGGTACCTCCCAATCAAAGAGAAGCTAATTGGATTTTAGTATTGTCGTCCACAATATTTTGAATCCTGTAATAAACTTCCAGTTGTCTGACCCAATTATCCAATTTTTCTTCATTAATTTCACCCTCATACATAGGCAAATTAAAATTGACATCAAGCTTTAACAAAGTAAAATTAGAAGTAGGTTTCTCAAAATGCTTCTTTACAGAAGAAGAAGAAGAAGGACTTCCACTCGAAGAGGAGGACGAGGACGAGGACGATGGAGATGGAGGAGTCTTAGGAGGGTCACCACCACCTCCTACTCGTTAAACTTTTACTGTTGTCCTTGATGGACTGCCTTTCTCATCCTTCTTTCGATCATTGTACATTTCTTCCACCATGGATTGCATTTTCATAAATTCTTGAAAGAAAGCTTCTTCAGAACCAAAAGGATGTTCTCTCAGTGACCTCGGTGATGCCATTTCTTGTCTTTGGAATACCTGTCCAATTGCAGGATTGGCTTCTTTAAGCGTTCCTTCCCCACGCTGAAGCTTAGATCTCGTGATCATTCAACACTTGCAAATCCCTCTCAAACCTTCAAAAACCAAAGCTCTGATACCAAAAACTTTATCCAAAAATGAAGGTATTACTGATCGATTTACAAGTTAGTTTATGTATTTAAATTGCATTTGGATTGATAATATAAACAAATAATGAGGAAAATGAATAAATAAGAATTGCGAAATTGAAGAAGATTAGCAGAAAAATAAGAGAAGAGACAAAAGATGCAAGTTGTTGACGAAGTTCACCCCTCCTGGGCTACATCTCTGATCTGCTTCCAATGTGAGCGTCCGCTTCATTATTGATGTCAAATGCTGAAATTACATCCAAATTTTCTCCCAACCCGCATACAGTGTTGACCCCATTCTGCTACAAGGCTTTGGCTCAATGGCACAATATCTCCCACACTTGGGCTGCCAAAATTAGGCCTAAAACCAACTTCTCCAATGTCTTCTTTGCAGGAAATATCTCTGCATTTTACATAGCAATTCTTCCCAAAAATCAACTCCCCTCTAATGGAAAAATGCCTTGGTTTAAATATTAAAGGGTCCATGGCCAAGTTGTTATTAGATCCAACTTTAATGGGATTTAGAATATTTGTTTAACCAAATAAAATATTTGGTTGACCCACTTTTCATGTGATCAAATATATGGTGAACTACCATATATTATATATATGGCACATTATCATAACCAAATCCCCAAATAAAATATTATGACTACCATAATATATGGTTGTTCCAGCGAATAACCAAATCAATATCAAAATATCCATATAATATATTGATTCCATACCAAATCAAATTGTATGGAGATATTATATGGTTAAATGTTTTAAATTTTAATATAGGGCAGATTTTATGGACCATATCATATATGGTTTTTGTAATTGGTTATGTATGAAGAATGTTACATGGTAGGTGCGTTGGCATATGTAATGGTGTGGTAAGCTATATGTGACACATTGTATTTTAAATAAAAATACTTAGATAACTTTAAACAAGTAATACTCGTTCCCTAGTGGTAAGGCGCCAAAATACTATCCGACAGGTCGGGTTCAAATCCTTCCTCGACTGCTTTGAAACCAATTTTTGACCTAGCCCATATTGGCTAATTTCGAGGTGCCACGTGGCACCATATGGTTGGGCCACATGTCGCACAGTCACCTGCCCAGTAAATTGCCACGTCACGTGCATAGTCAACTCTTCCATGTCACCTGCACAGTCACCCTATCGTGTTGCCACATGTCACATAGTCAGTTGCCATGTCACCTGCACAGTCACCTTGTCGTGCTACCACATGTCACACAGTCGGCTGCCATGTGTCACGTCCTGACACTACCATGTGTCACGTTCTGGTATTGCCACGACAACACTCTACCACATGTCAACCATCCATACATGCCACGTCAACACATCAGTACAGTCCGTACAGTGCCACGTGTTGCCTTCTGGAGCTGCCATGTGTCACTACCTCTGTTGACTTTTTGCCTACTGGTCAAAAACTTCAGAACGCGATAACTTTCGTATACGGTGTCTATTTGAGCCCGTTCAAGTTGCGTTGGAAAGCTCTTGTTGAGCTCTACGCAATGGAGTCCTTTTCATCAACATTTGAAGACATCAATTTTTTGGTCAAAAAATCCATTTGGATCATTCTGGGCAGCGGGTCTCGAGAAACCATAAATGTTTTTTTTGGTTTTCGTGCCCGAGGGACTATGCACATTTTTTTAGTGTTTTTCAGATAAGATCTTGGAGATGGCAACGACCGTGTTGAGGCATGAGTACCAATTGGAGGGTGCCTCTAACTTTCATTCGTGGACAGTGTGGATCATGTTTCTCCTAAGGGAGAAGAGACTGTGGAGTCGTGTAAATACCGCAATGATCATGTCGACAGTTCCTGTAGAGTTGGCCAAGCATGAGGCAAGGGAGGCCAAGGCAATGTGGATAATCTTAGATTTGGTGAGGGATCATCTTATACCTCACCTATCTGAGAAAAAATCAGCCAATGCCATGTTCTCGACTCTAACAAATTTGTTTTAGAGTAATAACGAGAATCAGAAGATGGTATTGAGGGATTGAATCAGGAACACCAAGATGTCCAAGACTGATTCAGTGACCAGTTATCTCACCAAGATCACTTAGGTTCGTGATCAATTGTGGGAAAACGACGATGCAGTGATAGATGTGGAGTTAATGAGGGTGGCCTTGAATGGTTTCATCAAGCCTTGGACTTTATTCATCGAAGGCATCTGCGCTCGAGAGAAGCCTCCAGGCTTCGGGCGATTGTTGGATGATTGCATCCAGGAGGAGACTCGTCGAGAGGCTCTGGGAAGCCCGCAGTAGGATGGTGATGTGGAGAACCTTGCACTTGTTGGTCAGGCAAAGAAGGGCAAGGGAAAGGTTAGAATGAACATAGGTGAGATTCATCTTCACAAGATGGCACAGGGAAGGACCCAAGTAAGGTCAAGTGTTTTCACTATCATAAGAAGGGACACTATGCTTCACAGTGTTTGGAGAAGAAGAAGGGCGGAAACAAGATGCAACTAGAGGTAGTTGCGTTGACAAAGGCTCAAGCGTATGAGTTTGCCAAAAAGTTTGAGCAAGAACTCTTACTTGTTTCCCATCTTTCCTCAGACACCATATTAGCTGGTGCGTGGTTGCTAGATTGAGGAGCCACATGTCATATGACAGGAGCACGAGAGCTGTTCGAGAGCTTCATAGAGTCGAACTCAGAGGTGCATGTGGAACTTGGTATGGGCACCAATTATGCAATAAAGGGATCGGGGACAATGCCATTCCAGATGGATTCAAGAGGCATGTTGAGAGTGATGGACGTGCTATGGGTGCCAGAACTCAGGAGGAGTGTGCTCTCAGTCTCAACGATTGAGAAGAAGGGATTTGATGTACTATTCCAGGATGGACATGTGTTGATCAAGCCCAGAGGATCTAGCTCAGACATAACAACTGTTCTTGGAGTTAGAGAGAGCAACTCGTACATGCTAAAGGGCCAACCTATGCAAGCAATGGCAAGTAGCAGAGTGGTAGAGAACAATGAGCAGGTAGCTTCGAAGGTTGAACAACTCAGAGGGAGTCATCCTTCAGGTTCAGGTGGGAAGGAGCAACCTTCCAAGTCTGTCAAGGAGTCATGGTATGAGATGACCATGCATGATGCTTAGGAGCAGGAGGCTTCTTGGAGCATGATTAGAGGGAAGTGTTCGACGAAGGGTCCGAGCGAGATGGCAGAGATAACTTTCGTTTCAGAGGGAGCAACCAATCAAGTGGATTGGAGAGCAGCCATGGTAGCAGATCTGAAAGCGAAGACAGAGCCACCTCCAGGTGGTAGAAGTACCTTCCTCACTAAGAGGGAGTGTTGATGTATTTAGCATCGGACATGTACTTCCACATTGGCTTGGTGTCTAGCATGTGGAAGTCGTCCTTAATGCCTCTCAGAACCATAGGAAATTCACTTTATTAAGTGATTAATAAAGTGAATGTACTTTTGTAATAAAGTGAGTTTAATTTAATGAAATGCCTAAGTATTTGGCATTAGTAATTAAAGTAAGTCCTAGTCGTTAGATCTAAAGTGAAGGTGGGATTTAATCTCAGCCCTTGATCACTTTGGAGATTTAGGCTTTTGGATTTAGGGTAAACTCAAGGTTATAAAAGGAAGCCTATGTGAGAGGATGACACACAGATACACACAGAGTGAGAGAGTGAGCTCTCATTGATTGGGTGGAGAAGGACATTTATCCAAGTGTGTAGGGCAGGGGCCGAGGAAAGGAGCAAAGGGCAACAAGGAAGATAACAACCAACCAACAAGATCGAAGGACTGATCTTGAGGTTTGTAGGGCTTGGCTATCTGCTATTTTGTATTCCTTAGGTGGGCCATTATCCCAGGATGGGAGCCTAGAACAATAATAATAAATCTCACAGTACTGCTTTTCCCTTCGGGGTTTTTTCTAGGGGTTATTTACCCATAAATCTCTTATGCAATGTGTGTGGTTTCTATTTTATTTGCTTTCACTGAATGTTTTGTTAAATAACTCAGCTGTGCTTTTATTCAATAAATCAATTTTCTTTAGAATTATTTGTTGGTGCTGGGTTACGGAAAATTAAGAAACACATGTTCACTAGACTAAGTTGCATTAGATATTTATTTGCATTCATCATATCTCCTTCACCATCTAAAGGGTTACACTTTGAAGGAAGTCCTCCAACCCATAGGGACAAGATATGCTAGCCACTTCGTCTTATTAGAGGGGATGCTTGAAGCATAGGTGGCATAATGGAAGATAGTTGTGAGTAATGAATGGTCTAGATGGCTAATGTAATAGACCAAATGCTCATTATGTAGATGCATCACAAATGAAAAGTCATGAAGTTTGAGTAATCCTTAAGGATTATAAACTATATGATGAATGATACAATGGATGATGGGTAGTCAAGAAGACTCCCCATGTACTAACTAAGAGAAACATCCATACTAATAGATGCACATTGATGATAATTATACTAATGTAATATCATTTATGTACATTAGAGGGGATGCTTAAGGTGCAAGGGGCATTACAAAAGATGGTTGTGAGTAGTGAAGTTCTAGATGGATAGATGTAAAAGACCAAATGGTCGTTATGTAGAGGCATCGCGAATAAAAAGTCATTAAGTTTGAGTAATCCACAAGGATAAAAAAATATATGTATATAAATGATATGATGAATGATACAATGATTCATGGGTAGTTAAGAAGAGTCCCTTATATACTACATGTTACAACAAAATCTAGCACTCGCATATGATGTAAAAGTCCGAAGCATCAAGGGGCTAGTATTATGCAACTCACGAAGCATACCCACTGTCACCACAATATCTCTTCCTCTCACTTTTGGTTGGCACTTCTCCAATTCAAGGGGTGCTTCCCTAAATAAGATTTTTAAGGCTATGGAGTGGGGTCTTAGGTGATTTGGGAAGAGTAAGCCGTAATAAAATGTATGGTTGTAGGCGTATATGAAATGTGATGGAAATGGAAATGTGATAAGGATTGTTACCCACCAAGTTGCACTAGGATGGACTTGCAATTGAGCTGCCAAAGATTGAACAAACACTTGTTCAAAATTCAGAGTTCAGAAGTCCAGCCAACCATTATGGCCCTTTTTCTGCTTTTTACCGCATTTTCCATACCCTTGTGGGGAATTGTAATAAGATCAATCTAGCATGATGAATTTGTAGAAGGCTTAGCCTCTTAGGACTTAATCATGAGTGCATTACTCTAGAGTGTTTACATATAAATTATTGCTCGCTTAAATTAATTTTTAAGCGAGTTATAATTTCTGAGTTTTTTCACTCATTTCCTCCAAAGCTGGAGTATGTACTGATGGTTAGGCCTTAGCTTGGCCATCTAAGTCTAGTGTCTAATGTATATTACCATGCTAATCATCCTCCTAGGGTCTCATGGAAATGCGCTAAGTCCCCCTTAGGTTTTTTTAATGTTTTATGCAAAAATACAATTTCCCGCAAAAACATGATATTTTAATTGTAAATAAGTCCCAAGTTAAATAAGTGGTACTAGGAGGTAGTATATGCCTTGGGGGTATTCGTTTTTACCCTAGAATACCCACTTTACCTAAAGATCCACTTTGTAAGTGAAATTAGTGATTTTTAATCACTTAAAATTAATTTAACTCACAAATAGTCAATAAAATACCAGTAAAAGACAAAAAATCAGCAAATGCTATTTTTTGGGAAACATGTCGGGAACATGTTTTGATTCAACTCACCCTTTCTTGAGTTAACTAAGCATTGTTGGCACTTGATTGGGAATGAAGAGTTAGTTAGCTTGAGTTATGGTTGGAGTTGGATGAGTTCCCAATGGGTGGCGTGCGCTCCTTGAGGAGAGGTGGCGCACTCATGAGGAGGGCTGCCTACCTATTGAGAGGTGGCACCCTCCCTCTCTCTCCCACACTGACAAGTGGCGATTTCTTGGAGGCATAGGAGAGGTGGCAGCGTTCCCTCTCACACTTGGCTCCTTTCCATGCCAAATGGCGTGCCCTCCTCCTCCATGTGGTGCACCCCCTTCATTGTCAACTCATCCCTCTTGCTATATATTCAAACTTCTCATCCCTTTGTAAACTAGAGTTGGAGACTTGGAGTTATGCTGTTGTAATGCTTCTAAGCTTTGTGGAATAGAAATAAAGAAGACTTTGGAGGTCATACTTGTGGTGTTGTGCAAATGTGTGGATGCCCATTGTTCCATTTGATGTGTTGAGGTTATGGTAAATTTTGTTTCTTGCAAGTATTTTGATTAATTTGTCCTTTAATGATAAGATATTAGTAAGCTAGCTTGCATTTCTAAATCTTATTATTTCTAGCATATGTGATTTAAGATTTCATGCTCTTCTAGTTTGATTGACATGTTTTCTAGATCTCGTGTAGGAAGTGGGTGCACCCATCTTTGACAAAGTACTTTGCAGGATTCTTCCAAGTTTGCAGAGCCTTTGGATTGAAGGAGTGGAGGGATCTAGTTTGAGTTTCGAACATCTTCAACCTACTTCTACCCGAACAATTTCCCTCCACAATACACCAAGAGAGCTTCATAGCCCAATATCTCTTTCCATCCGACACTCTTTTCTGTCTTTCTCAACAATATCTAAAGTTTCATTTTTGGTTACCATTTCATGCATAGCTATATCTGATTTTTTTTTTTTACTTGGAGCTATATCTGATTTATTATCTAAATCTTTAAATTTTTAGCTTGCATGCAACTAAGTTAGATATATTCTTTTATTTTCAAAATTATAAGTAGATCTAGCATGCTAGACTTTATCTTTTAGCAAGTTTTAAAACAATATTTTAGAGGGCTGAAACACAGTTTAGTTTCAAGAGATTTTATTTTCATATCTAACATTTTAAGTGTCATTAGTTTGCTGTCTTAAAACAACAAACCAAAGAATCTAAGGAGACAAGCTTTCTAGTTTGCTTTCCTTAGTTAATTTTCACTTGTTTTTTAATAGTTTTGACTTAGATTTTTTTTTTGGGGTTTTTAATATTGTCCAAGACACTCTTAAGGTGTTTTTTGGGCATCTTTTGCTATCCTTTGCTTGCTGTTTTTTGCAGGTTAGTGGACAACCAAGAGGAAGTGCTACCAAATTTTGGTGGATTTGGACCACATCCGGGACTCCTGGGAGCACCCCTTTCATCAATAAACTCTTTGAAAACTTGTAAAACTTGTGATCTCCCTTAGTGAAGGATGACAAGTCTTCCTAAAAAATATTTTTGTAACCAACATCAATAAAATCAGTGGGCTACATAGTACCTAGTCTTCATTCCCTTTGGGGGATCAGTGTCCTTCTGTGTGCAATTTTTTCTTATGCTCTCAATTCTCACTAAGTTAAAAAGACAAAATCAACAATAAATTCAATCACAACACCCCGTAACATTAGTTTAGATTTCCATTTCATAGATTAATTTAGTTTAGATTTCAATTTCTAGATTAGTTTCAATTTCACAATTTATTTTCTGTCATTCAAATTTGGAAATAAACCACCTTAGCTTCCCCTAGTATTGCTCTGATCCCTTGTGAGCCTAGCTTGATCTGGGGGACCCATTAGAACGGGGATTGGTCAATGTGAATTTAGTTTTAACCTAAGTCACTAGACACGTGGACACGGGACACGGGACACGGAAATACGAGTATGCGACATGGGCACGACGACCCCCAGAAACAAGACATGGAGGACATGTTTATATATATATATATATATTTAAAAAAATTATATATATGATTTTTTCTTTAAATTACACATACAAAAATGAAATATAGACATAAAGATTTAGATTTTGTTAGAAACTAGAAGATTTACATGATACAAAACATGTAACATAATACATTGTAACATCAATGATGATCAAATGACAAACACTGAACACACAATAAATTAGAACCATAAGCTGCAACATTCTCAATCTCATTAAGTCATCAAAATGAAAATGTATTACAATGTAGATAGATACTGAGTTAGAGTCACTGATACTATAGGTGGGAATGCCAATGAAAAATACAAAATAGCCATAGGGTAGATACTAGAACCGTAGATGGAAGAATCTCATAGCTCTTGAGTCATAATTGTCAGTAGTCCTCCATGTCATAATCATCAAGATTGGCATCACTACCAATGCTCTCTCCTCCATCCTCCTCCCTTATATCCAATGCAATCTGTGCATTTGTTGATGTGGAGGATGACCCCTCAAGAGGATCACCATCATCAAAAGTGACCGACTCTAGCACTAGTTCATTGAGATCCAAGTTGGATAATGCCAACTCAACACTTCTGTTCAAACCCATTTTATTAGGGAACACATCCCACATCTTTGTCTTTCCCTTCAACCACTCTTCTCTCTGCCTATATATAAGACAGAGGTTGGTGTGTGAAATATCCCTTATCCAACTGATCTGGATATCTACTGTTAAACTACGGTTTTGTCACTGAAGTCTGATACTTTGGGGGTTTTTGGATGCGTTTGAGTTAATGTGTGAACATGTTTGGTGATTTTCGCATGTGTGTTTCATTCATTAAGTGTTTTAGCAGTATAAAGATAATGCATGCGAAAGAAAGGATAACACAACTCACTGATATATATAATGAGGAAAAAGTAAGAAATACAATAATAAGCTGGAAGAAGATATACTAATCATCAGTTAGATCTCATGGATCGTCACTAGAATACAAATCAACTAACAAGAAATACCTGTGATCAGAAGATTGCAGGCTGGTTTGTGTATGCACAGATAGATCGATAAAAAGCAGTCCGGATGCTCATGGTAACTGTTGCAGAATTTGGAAAACTCGCCTTGATGGCGATACCCATCAAAATGGGCTGGAAACAGTCTCAAAAGAAGCACTTGGTCTCTAGGTTGATCCTGATGACTGTCGGTCTGAAGATCCGATCTCTGAAGCTCCGAATGTCACCTCCTGGGGGCTTGCGCTCTTCCTGGGCTGTGGGAGTGCGCCCTAGTGATCCCACCGGCGGAATCTGACGATGTATGACTCAAAACGATTGTCCTGGCCTCCTCTGTAATGGGTCGGAAGGGTTTCCTCGGATTTGCTCTAGAATACCCCCTGGAACCCCAATTGTACTTCCTCAAGAGCTGCGCCCTAAATGACTATTTTCTTCTTTCTGGGAGATTCCACCGTCGGAAATTGACGACAGGTAGCTCAATAGGTGCGCCCTGGCTAGTTCTCTAATGGGTTGGAAGGAATTGGCAAAATACTGAACTGTCTCAAGAGGCCACGCAAACCCTCTCTCTAACCCTTGCGCCCTCACTGGTTGAGTTGCGCAATCACCGAACTGGGTACCTATAATGCATGGTGAAATACCTGGATGGTATCTCCGATAGGCTAGAGTGTGTCTCTCAACACTGAAACCGATCAATGGTGGTGGTTTCCTGCAGAAATCCACTAAACAAGGGGGTCGATTTTCTCCTCCTTTGCAAATATCTCAACATCAAATCATAACATAATGAGGAATTAGGTCGAATTCCTCCCTTTATACTCTTCCCGATCTAATTCACCATTGACATCACTTAAGCTAGGCGCTTTTCCTCATAAGGTGAGTAATTAATTAATTAAGTCCCCCTTTAACACCTTTTCGTTCTATTTCTTCGTTGACTTAGGCTTAAGTGACTTTTCCTATGCTTTTTGGCTTAATTCATTGTTTAGCCACCATATCACCCTTATTTCTCCTCTTGTTCCCTATTTGTGCCTGACTATAGTCTATGGGAACAAACTAACTACCAAGTCACTCCCTGCTAGCCTACTCTTGGGAACGGGACATCACAGTCCTCCCTTCTCGATATTGCTTGTCCTCAAGCAACATCAATCCTGGGTGCTGCAAAATATGCTCTCCCTCCCATGTGGCATCCTCCACTGAAAGACCCCTCCATCTAACCAAGCACTCCCTGATGACCCTGCTCCTCAATCTGCACTCTCTCTGCTTGAGCACCTCCTCCGACACTAGCTCCAACTGGCCCTCCATAATGAGGAATTAGGTCAAATTCCTCCCTTTATACTCTTCCCAATCTAATTCACCATTGACCTCACTTAATATAGGCGCTTTTCCTCCTAAGGTGAGTAATTAATTAATTAAGTCCCCCTTTAGCACCTTTTCATTCCAATTCTTCATTGACTTAGTCTTAAGTGACTTTTCCTATGCTTTTTGGCTTAATTCATCGTTTAGCCACCATATCACCCTTATTTCTCCTCTTGTTCCCTATTTGTGCCTGACTATAGTCTATGGGAACAAACTAACTACCAAGTCACTCCCTGCGAGCCTACTCTTGGGAACGGGACATCACAGTCCTCCCTTCCCGATATTGCTTGTTCTCAAGCAATATCAATCCTGGGTGCTGCAAAATATGCTCTCTCTCCCATGTGGCATCCTCCACTGAAAGACCCCTCCATCTAACCAAGCATTCCCTGATGACCCTGCTCCTCAATCTGCACTCTCTCTGCTTGAGCACCTCCTCTGACACTAGCTCCAACTGGCCCTCCTCATCCAAGGGTGGCAACTCCTCTGAAATGTTGACCTGCTGTTCTACTGCGTTTTTAAGGCAAGAAACATTAAAGATGTTATGAATCTTGCTACCCTCTGGTAGCTCTAGCTCGTATGCCACCTCGCCTA
>CBVK0102601737.1:0-14011 GCA_900067695.1 Picea abies
TATGGTCACCAATTTTGTTACGAGGAAAATCACTCTATGGCATGGGGTAAACCATAACAGACAGAAATTACTGCAAAAATCAACTCTAATATCAGGTATTCTATATAAACAAATGTGCTAACAAGACAAGATAAAGGTCCTACCTCGTCCAGACGTTCGATGAAGTCCAAAGTTGAGCACTTTACTCAAAGAAATATACCTGCAACTTGTCCTTAACAACCAATAGACACAAGAATATGGTGATAATATATAAAGTTAGAACATATAATAGAATAATCCATCAATATTCATAACAAATACTCCCATGGAATAACAATCCATATATTTTCAAGACATTAGTTGCACAAGAAAATAGTATTTCTATTAAAATGTAATCTACAAAAGTGTATGAATGACAAACTTCAGTGTCGGCATGTTTGGAAGCAATATACTAAGTCCCTTCCAGCTGGGCCTCCACCACTTCAATCCTCCACCAAAGGCAAGCTCATATATGAGATACAATAAGGTTCTCCATCACATAGGGAAGATCTTGGGGGCTGAACAATGTGTTCAAACTTAAAAGGACAAAGCGATGCAGACTCAATATGAAGTGAATAATTTCTCCAAAGTAACTTTTCTCTCAAAGTTGAATCCACAACTTGGATATGGTCCATTTATAGCATTAAAATGGAACTAAAGGGCCGAGTTGGAATGCTTCAAGTATATGGATGGTCAAGGATCATGGATCTTGTGACGTGACATGGAAACCCAACACCATTTTTTAATTTTTAGAAAAAAATGCTATGTACGTAAGTTGTAATGGTGCAACCTACATATACGCATGATTTATATTTGTTAGGGCATGTGTATGTGGAAAAATACATTTTTTAGCTCTGGGAACTGCAAAAGGAGACTTCAAGTCTACATAGCGAAATGGAAAAGGCCTTCTGAAAAAGTTGCATGGGGTGAGGAAAATATTGCTATAACAAATGCTCCCTATGTGTGATGTCATAGGAGTATCTTTGATGTTTGAAATACATTATAATTCCCAAAAGTGGAGTAATGGAGACCCAGCTGAATGAACTAGTTGCTCATAAGAATATTAAAATCCATACTGACTTTGCGCACATGGATTCCAATTTGAATTACACTGCAGATCCATGTGGAAATATACCAAATAGTTGTTCATGGCCATTAATAGGTGATACAAAAGGAGATACATGCCATAGGATGTCATTGTCACAAACAAGGCCTAGTGAAAACCAGTATCAAAATCAATCTGAATATATCTATATACAATGAAGTACAATGTGATATCCCATGATCACTGAAGTCATATAGGTATTGGTCCAATGAATGATAGAAACAAATAAAGAAAGCTACGACTATGAATTGATGTCTTCAAGTATTCTACTTGATATACCAAAGGTGCAAGTCTACATCATTTGAATAAAGAAGTTGAGGTCGAACATAATGAGACTTCATTTGATTACTGGTCATTAATGTATATTTTTAACAACTGCAAGACAACCTACCAATAATGAAAGCAGGTATCAAGGCACCGAGTACATTCTTGCAAGTGTGAATAAAGGTGTCAAGGTCAAACACTTGAATAATCCATCAATCATGAGACATTGATGTATTCCCATCTGTCAATGGTGAGAGAACCTATCACTAATGACTGCAAGCGTCTAGGTACTCATAGGAATCTAGGTCTTGTTTCCAGAATATATGAGTTGAAGTCGATGGAAGGAGAACCATTGAAAGGAGAGCATTAAGGCATCTCTCATCATTCATGGAAGGAGAACCATTGAAAGGAGAGCATTAAGGCATCTCTCATCATTCAACATGAGGTAAAAGGAAGGAGCTTGATGATATGGAGGAACTTCGATGAAGAACATGTTCACGAACCAATGACCCTATGTGTATTTTACATGCACCATATGCAACTAGTGCACGAAAAAGACCCTCTGAATAAAAACCAATGAGGAAAATTATCGACAAAGGAAAGGAAACCACCTATAAGGATAATGGCATCCAAGACACTACACGAATCCCAATGTGTGAATAGATTTCTTATTGTCAAACATAAGGGAAACCCCCCAATCAGTGACCAATGAGGAGAAGTTGATTGTTGGGTTCAATATCACCTACCTATAAGGAAAGTAGGACCAAGGTGCATGGTAGGACTACAACTTCATATAAATCTGAAACATACTGAGGGTATGGATGACATGGAAAGTCAAGAGTTCTGAGAAATGGAAGACACAGGATGGTAGATATCATTTGAACAAGAGCATGAGACATATGCATGAATCTGGAAGCATAGACTCAATGATGAAACTTTGTGATACAGGAGGCACCAATCAAAATCTTCATAGGGACTGGAAGAGAAACCATTCAGGGGTGCAAACTCTAAGTAATGATCTTAGCTTCCTAAGGTCATGCTAAACCCAAAATTTTGATGACAAGTGGACTCAAAATTTTGTGCTTTATTCAAAGGAGACACGACTTCTACCAATATAAGATAATATTATTTTACCTCCTATACTTTTTTGTTTTTTCATAGTCAAATGAATGCTATGATACAGAGGAGGAAATGAGTCTCACTAGTAATCAAATAGTTCCAACAGTGGTACATTTATATGCTCAATGCAAGGAGGTGCATGTAGGATATGGACACTCGGTGGAATTCTTCTCTCAACATGACTTGTCGAGGCTAGTGGCTCATCTCCAACATGATATACAAAGGTTGGTGATGTATATGCAGTGTGACTAACAATGTCTAGAGTTATGTCCCCAACATGACATGCAGTGGTTGGTTGTTGAATTTGAGATGAAGGTTCCTGGAGAGATTGGGTTTGAGAAGTTACAGGCTAGTAAGGGATCTAGTCTACACCCTCAACTGGCCCGGAAGGGTAGCACCCTCCTCTGAATTGATTCATAAAGGGGTGCAAGTGCATCATCACTAAGGAATACATTTTCGAAGAGAGAGAATCATGCCAAGAGTTACTCAGGTGAGGATATATGTTTCCCCTAGATGAAAGGACTCCATGAAGGGGGTTTCTTGTACCATAAAATTGATTCCCTCCAGATGAAAAAATAGAGGATAGATGGAGGTCTATCACAGGAAACGCGTTTGTAGGAACTCGCATAGTGGAGGAAGGGTAGCTAGACGTGATGTGATAGGCATAAAGACTGCCCATTTGACCAGTTACTCCTCGAGAAGTGAAGCTAGGATTGGATCTATAGGAAGGAAGATTCCACCCCCCCCATAGTGAGAGTCGGTTGGGGGATATGACTCCCATCAAATGAAAAGGAAGAATAAGGAGGCATCATGCCTCTAGACCCAAAACTATAATTTACATAAGACGAAGAGACAAAGGATGGAAATTGCAAAGAAATGTCTAGCATACCATGATAAAAATGATTAGAGGCCCAAGGTATTGGATGAGTATCATGATTTGGCATACCAGTTGGAAATAAATAAGGATTCATCCCCGTGAAATGAGAAATGACCATGGGATGGGTAATGCTAACTGAGGGAGTCATTGGGGCACCACTAACCATAACAATGAAAACTCACAGCGTAATACAAAATTCTAAGGCCAACTAATACTTGGAGAGCAGAACAAAAATAAACAAAAGGTTGCTATGCACACAAATAGCATAAAGTGGTTGAAAGGGGCCTCCCTCCCTAAATTAGATATGTCTCTCCCGAGAGGGGCCTGAGACTCCCTGCAAAATATCAAATGTATCAAAATCAGTTATAAGGGCCCTCGTGGGCTTAACAATTAGTCTGTCAAACCCCCTGGGAGATTTAATCCTCCATAAAGGTTGTGCATTGTTTGACCCTTATCTGACCCAAGGTACCTACATAATAACCTCTACAAGTAACCTATGTGGTACCTATGTCAAGCAACCAAGCCACCATGATATAACTAATGCATAGGAGAACAGATGTAATTTAGGTCTACCATATGGGTAGGGTAACAAAGCCCGAAATATCGAAAGCATTGCCTTTCACAGAGGTAAAGGTACTATCAATACCCCCATATATGAATAGATCCCCATAAATATATCTTACACTAAGAAGGTATTGGGGGGATATCCCCTCAACCAAACTTGCGCAACCTCGTGCTTAACTCCAGTGTGAGAAGAGCCTCCTGAAGTCACCAATTATACAATGGATTTCACCACTCCCTTAGTCAGACACATATGTTGATTTTAATGGCCTTGGAGAACTTAACTCACAAAATCCTATTCCAAGGCTCTAAATCTTAAGCTAGTTTTCTCACCCTAAAAAACAAAATCATTTCTAATCAATTTTAAATTTATCAACGTTACTTTATTGGCTTTTCTTACTCAAAAGGTTTGGTCGTGAAACTAATGATGTTATGAATCAACAAGTAAAATAAATGAATATGAATGAAATGCAAAGTCTTAACTTAAATTCCCAATAAATGATAAGCTTTTCAAAATGCAACTTTCAATTTATTTTTTCAATTTCAAATAAGATGCAATCTTTCCATACATGTACGAATATAAATGATAAAAACCCAAAATATCAAATGGAAAAAATGCAATGTATATTTTTTGTATTTCCAATATAATAGAATGAAAATGAAAGGATTGAACAAAAAATTGATATAAATATCCTACTGTATGTAAACATATACAAACCAAGTATAATATCAAGAAGCAAACACCTAGCCTAGGATGCAAGGACAATCAATGCAAAGGATGATGAAAAATAAAAACCTCTTGGAAATTCAACCAAAGGAAGGTTTCCTATCACTATGTAGGAACTTAACAGTCATGACATAGACTTAAGAAGACTCAACAACCATCAAAACTCACCCAACAAACATCAAACTCAGAAATCAAGCAAACAAGGATGATGTATGCGACTGTTCAGGAAAACACCATGTATATACGCTTCCTACAGAACAAAAACTCGCGTATGTACGCGATTGCCAGGGAAAAAACGATGTATATGTATTGAAACACTACCAGGTTAAGGATAATCCCAAGAAACTCAGACTCAAAATGAACGTAGGCTCTCAAGCAATCAAATGAAAATAAACTCAAGATAAACAAGAGCAATAAAAGGAGAAAAACACTCCAAACCCTGAAAAGAAGATTCAATCCCCAGTATGGTCGCCAATTCTATTATGAGGAAAATCAATCTACGACATGGGGTAGACCACAATAGAAGGAAATGACTATATAAATAAACTCTAATCTTAGCTATTCTATATAAACAAATGTGCTAACAAGACAAGATAAAGAGCCTACCTCTTTCAGACATTTGATGAAGTCCATCATTGAGCACTTGACTCAAAGCAATATACCTACAACTTGTCCTCAACAAGCAAGATATGAAAGAATATGGTGATAATATATAAAGTTAGTACATATAATATCATAATCCATCGATATTCATAACAAATATTACCATGTAATAACAATTCATATATTTTCAAGACATTAATTGGATGAGAAATGATTATTTCTATTAAAATGTAATAAACAAAAGCGTATGAATGAAAAAATTCCATGGCGGCATGTTCGGAACCAAGAAACTAAGTCCCTTCCAGTTGGGCCTCCACCCGGCATGTTCGGAACCAAGAAACTAAGTCCCTTCCAGTTGGGCCTCCACCACTTCAATCCTCCACCAAAGGCAAGATCATATAAGAGATACAATAATGTTATACATCACATAGGGAAGATATTGGGGGATGAACAATGTGTTCAAACTTAAAAGGACAAAGGGATGCAAACTCAATATGCAGTAAATAATTTCTCCAAAGTAACTTTTCTCTCAATGTTGAATTCTTCTCCTATTTTCCACAGCTTGGATATGGCCCGTTTATATACTTCAAATGGAACTGAAGGGCCAATTTGGAATGTTTCCAGTATATGGAAGGTCAAGGATCATGGATCCCATGACTTGACATGAAAACCTGACACAATTTTTTAATTTTGAGCACAAAACCTGATGTACGCGGGTTGTAATGATGTAACCTACGTATGTGCATGTTGTATAACTGGTAAGGCATGTATATGTGGAAAAATACATTTTTTATCTCTGGGAATTGCAAAAGGGGACTTCTAGTCTACATAGGGAAATGGAAAAGGCCTTCTAGGAAAGTTGCACGAGGTGAGGCAAATATTGCTATAACATTTGATCAAACCTTTGTTAATATCTCCATGGGGTTTACACCTTTCCGACTCATTGAGAGGGTGGAAATGGTCCCTATTATTAAATGTAAAACCCCTTCACTGAAGTTAGCTATATATCTCCTACCTGAAACCACTACCCTCGAGGAGCACTTAGTTCACATGGACCATCTCAATGAGTAGAGTAGAGATACGACCATGGTGAAAGAAACACATAATAAGTGTGTCAAGGATCAGTTTGAAAACTCTTTCCACCCCCGAGTCTTCTCTGAAGGAGATTTGGTTCTCATCTATGATCAAAACAAGGATTCTTTGGAGGCATGCAAGTTAAAACCCACGTTCTATGGTCCTTACATTGTGAGGCATGTCCTTAAAAATGGGGCTTATTGGTTAATTGACTATGAAGGGAAAATGCTTCTCGAGCCCCACAATAGTCTCTATTTGAAAGTGTACTATGCTTAGGAAAGAATTACTGAGAATATCCCCTTGTTATTGTTGTATATTAATAGGCTAGCATTAGTTATTTTAGTTTTAATATTTTTGGTCTTGATATTTTGATCAATATTTCCATGGAGGCCAACAATAAGTAGTATGAGTCACATCTCTCCTAAAAAAGGAGGTCGAGGAAGGGGAATCCCAAAAATTTATGCATTCACAAGACTTGAACATGAAAGTGAACCGGGAGTATTTTGAACCAAAGGTATTAAAGTGAACATGATGGCTCAAGATTATAATGACCTAGACCATCTTGAAGGATAATATAGAAAATTATTTCATGTATTGGTCACTCAACAAAATAAATATTTAAATGTAACAATGTTATAACCTTCTTTTGAACCCTAGGGACTCATGGAGGACCCATTGATGACATCATGCTAAGACACTGTCTTATTCATTGGATTTCCTTATTTTTTAGGATGGTATTTCCCCAATTATTTTATAGAGTGCACATGCTCACTATTGAACCCAAATACAACCCACGATCAGTCGTTGGTTTCACTCCTTCCAACCCACGAATGCCCTTCTTCCTTCTATAATTGGTGATTCACAAGGAGATTAGTATTGGGTGAGTTGTTTCTCTCATGATATGTGCTCGGGAGATCTCAATCTAGTCTAGTTCATTGTATTCTAGAGATCTATAAGTGTCTCCTAACCTCCTTCACCTCTCTATATAGGGAAGAAATTCCATGGAAAAGGTAGGAATAATCATGTATAGGTACATGTTGTAACAATTTCAGAGGATCTTTTTCACAATAAATCATTCTTCATCTTAGGTTATCATTGCTTTATGTGAGGGCTAGGGAGGGGCAAGAGAAAGGAGATTATATGGAATGCATCATGACTCAAGGTATGAGATGTTGATGTATCCACTCTTTATTTGATTTATATATAGATCTATGCGGTTTTCCCCATCGAATTCTTATGTATTCAATGTTCAATACTAGATTGTGTTATATTTAATCCCTCCTTGAGTATATTGGAATAGATCTAGGATATATCTAACATTTCCTAAAGATAAAGAAGGTTTGAGGATTGGTATTTGTTGTCACTTGTGTCTAGGAAGTAGGTTGCAGGAGATGGAGTTGGATATTCAGATCTATAATGACCATGATATGTAAGGTCAATCTTCGGTTCAAATGTACGTCATTCTATATTCTTTTTTAAATAGGAACGAATCTAGTAGATCTAGGGATAATTGTGTAGTGGTCTATCCCACTTCCTGTCTTGGATCAAGGGTAGATCCAAGGGAGGTCTTGCTAATATGTAAGAGACATTATATTGTCAACAAAATTATCTAATCCACTAGGGAAGGATATTTGGTTCTTTCTTAGTTTTCTTTTCCCTTGTTTTCTTTACCTTTGAAACCTATTTATGTTGCACAATAGTCTTCCTTATCACTCTCTTAGATACTAGATATATTAGATCTCTCATACCTGGACCAGATATGGGCATTTTTCCTAAATGTTGTAGATAGAAATTACTCAATGATTTAAGCTAGAGTGATTGGTCACAAGATGCAAATTTTTTGGGCCATGGCCACCCACAAACAATCACTAGCTACATCCCTGTAGGGCCGCAACTTCCCCCACAAGTGACTATTTTTTGGGTTTTTCTGATTTTCCTTAATCAGATATGAACTTTTCTTGTTCTTCTAATCTCGTTAGGGATAAAATAACATAGATCAATTCTCTATCTAAGCCTCTTATTTGTTTTTTGTTTTTGAAGTGAATTTGAGGGTTATTGAATGTTTTTCTTGGGTTTTAGTTTTTGAGTGAGATAGTTTCCTAGTGAGTGGTGATATGGGAAGCATCCCTAATAAGATTCTCATATCTAGTAGTGTGCCTTTCTCCTTTTTTCATCCAGTTTGTCTTTGTTAAAAGGTGTTCCATTGCTAGGTATTTCCTTTAAGTTCTGGGATTTTTTATCCCATCTAGACATTAGAGTGTGCTGCAAGGAATCACTACCAATATAAAACAACCATTTTATTTTTGTTTGTTGTTTTGATATGCATATTCATTTTCTTATATTAGAAGAAAATTTCATTCCAAAACAAATAAACAAAAAATTTCTAGGGTAAAGGTTTCAGGTGCTTTGGAGAAGATTTCATTCATGTGTTTTTCATTCAAGGATCTCATTTATTTATTTGGTTTTCCTTGCATGTTTGCTACATTATTTTGAGGTTATATTGTTGATTTTTAAAATTGAAAAGGAAAAGTTTGTCTTTTGTTTCTTATTTAGAGTTCATTAAAAGAAAAAGTTACATATTTTGAAAGAACATTTTATGTTCTTTGGTTTGGTAAAGATTCAAAAACATCATTGAAGTTTTATTCATTCCCTTGCCTAATAAAAATCATAAAAAAATGAACGTGTAATTTAAAATCAATTAGAGTCCTTTTTATTGATAGAAAACCAACATAGATAGGACTAGGGCCCATGTGTAGGATTGAAGGTTCAACTCTCCAAGGCCACATAATCTAATCATATGTGTTCAAATCCATTATCACAATGATTGTGTCAGGAAGCTCTTCTAACACAAGAGTCAATCACGAGGTCGCATTAGGGAAAGTAGAGTCATATTCCCTCTTTTCTTGTCTTGGTGTTCTATAGATTACTTCGACTACTACGTGTACAAGGGTTTTAGAAGTCTAACACATCCCTGATAGGTAATGCTTATTAAGGATTTGGGGTTAGTTTCCCTACCGATACATGTGTTTGGACCTTTGACTATTCATCTGATCACTGATTGTGAGGTGGTTTCCATATTCACCATTCCTTGGTAGCTACATAGGCAACTGGAGGTGGGAATTTTTTGTGGTACCTGGGAAACCATTCAATCCTTGTTTCAGTTCACCCGGAGGATGCCTGCTTTAATAAAGGATTATCATAATTGTTCCTCATGCCTTCACTAGCCAATACTTTGGGGACTTGATATCCTATAAAGGGTTGGTTTTCAAAAGGAAGCTTGAACCATTGGCATTGCTTGTTGATATCCTATATTCATTAGGAGTGTGATATTTGGTTCCTAGTCTATGTCGACCATAGGATTATTTTTCATTTTGTTTATAACACATTTCGTTCACCATGGATGAACAATTTTGTTGTTCATCCTGTCAACAATAAGGAATTTCACTATAACATAGGAACAACCATATCTTAAGTAGTGATAAATTTGTGATAGAGATTTCAAAGAGCGAGATAAAAGGTCTAATAAAATTGAGACCTTTGAAATCGAAGTGGTTGATGAAATTACTACACCTCATGTTAACCTTCCTTTGACTAGTCCTAACAAGCTCGTACTTATCTAAGTTAGGGATCTCTTTAGTGAGTCGTTTTCCCTTTTTAGTGGCCCTCATATCATGTTGGGCCCAAGTGTTTTGTCTAGCGTAGTTGAGCCTTCAAGCCCATTGATGAGTGTTATAGGGGGCACCCCAATGATGTCCTCCTTGTTGTAGCTCAGTGCCATCATACCTACACCTTCTTTTCTCATTTCATCAAGTGTCTCCATTTGGAGGATGTTAGTGGCATAAAAATTTCCTTATATGAGTTTACATAGCATTAGCACTCACATTCCATCTGTTGTGATGACCACATATGGATCTCCATCTAGTGGGGGGATGAACCTTGGTTTTACTACTAGAAGTGGATCTTATTACACTTCCATCATCCTTATAGGAATTTAGGTAATGACAAATATTGGTTTCCTTTTAGTTGGAATGTATCTAGAGGTCTTGGGATTTCTCCTGGCCAAGCTGGGGGAAATAATGTTTTGGGGGGATTTTACATACTGTAGGGTAGTACATATATTCCTAGAATCTCTATTCCTTATATATTTACCTTTATTCCTAAGGGAAATCCCCCTGAGGGAACTTATGATATAGGAATTAGGGTACCTTATAGTTATACAACTATTTTTGGGGGCATTCCCCTTAGTGGAAATTCTTCTCAACGGGGTAGTTATCATTTTATGCACACTTCTAGTCCTCAAAGGTATTTTTCTAGGGTTATTTATGGTCAGGTGAGTAGTATTCCTTTAGTGTCCATGTCTACTTCTGGAGGTAACCATTTTTAGGGAATGTACCATCTTGGAAGCAATAGTGTTTTTTGGAGTCCTTTTGTCTCTGTATAAAATCCTTCTTAGGGAATGTTTGGTCCCGAGAGTAGTCATTCTCTTGGGAGTGCTTCCATCCCCAGGGGAGCTAACCTTTTGGGAAATTCAAATAGCTTTGGAAATAAAAACATGGGTGGACCTCAAGGTCCATCTAGGTCACATGATGATTTGTCATGTACCCACTATTCATTTTACAACACAATTTTTACTTTATTAGTGACGTTACACTTTCCATACTTGTGGTGGCTGAAAAATGACCCCATTCTCTATGACCCGCTATGACCAGCTTTACCTTCCAAGTTTCCATCAAATATGTTGGATTTTGATAGAAATATAGGATAAGACTCGTCCACACATGTAATTCCCTATCACTTGTGGTGTTCATCCATTTTGTTCATGTATCATAGTGTTAGACTATGTCTTTTACAAACATCCATGACTAGAGGTGGCACCAAATGGTATATAGAACTTAAGGGAACTTCCTTTTCTACCTTTAAAAACTTGGCCATGGTGTTTTTGAGGCACTTTCAATTTCTTATTAGGTATGAGATTCAGACTGAGCTTTTGACATCTCTACATCAAGATACATTGACTCACTCATGTTTTTTTATCATATTCATGAGTGGAGACAAAGGTGAAGAACGATCAAATCCAATACTCCTAACCAACTCTTCATTTAGGGTTTCAAAAAATCCCACTTGCCACCTATTGCCAAGGATGTTTCTATTGAAGGGGTGTCTTCTGAGGAGAAAGTTATCTTACGTTCCCAACATTTAGACCTGGTATATTATGAGTCTGGAACACTATATGATATCATCACACATGCTCTAAGTATGTCAATGGATTATTGTAGGGAAAACCTAGGACCCCATCTGGATGATGTGGTTTTATATTTCTGGTGGATCTATGGGATAGTTAGCTAAACGATTGTGTCACATGCACATTTCATCAAAGCCACAAGTTTTTATTCCCACCACATAAAATACCCAGGATCCTTTTCAACCCTATGAGGTGAATTCAATGCAATTCTCAACCAAAGATTCTTCAACAATCGGGGGGAAGAATAAAAATAAAAATAAAAATTATAGCAATCAACATGGATCCCCTCAAGCACAAAACAATAATAGGCAAGGCATGAAAGAGAATAAAAATAATAGGTTTCCCTACAATATTTGTTGGGAAGACCATTCTACTCACTAGTGTCCCAAGATGGATGAGATTTATCGATACATTTCCCAACAAAAGGATCCTCAACAACCTATTATCTTAACCCATCCATTTCCCCACAACCACAAAAAATGGTTGCATAAATGCATGCCCCTCCACAAGGGGACATGGTAGGTACTCTTAATTTTTATGGGTCTTCCTCATATACCAACATTATGTTGTGTGACCAGAAGATTTCTTTACAAAATGAAGAACACAATTATGCTATTCCTAAGGTAGTTTCTACAAATCAAGAGAAATCTTCCTCTTTCCATCCTAGTGTCCCTCTCAAAATAGAGAATCCATACTTCAAGACATTTCTTCACATACCCTATGGTGTTCTTCATTGTATGAAGAAAAACCCTAATAAACCACGTCCATTCTTCAAGGATACAGACAATATCATGTTGTCCAAGGAACTACTACCATCCTAGCTTGATTTGTATAAGAAAATTCACTATGATGATTTCCTATGATTCACGCCTCATAAAAACCCACAAGTGATGAAATGGAATGACTAGATGTTCCAAAACATCAAGCGCTCTTCACTATATATGGTGGCAGCTAGGACCCATGTTCTACAATGTGTGGAAACCTTAGAGTGAATTTTTCACCATACATACATAGATAAATTCTTGATAAACAATAAATATGGAGAGTGTATCGATGTCTTCTTTCCTATGGAGGTGAGAACATACTATAAACATAAGGATGTCGAGGTCAGACTAAACAAAGTTTTTTTTTTTCATTACATGAATGTCAAAATACGAGTCAGTTACTAACATCTTGGTGGAGGGAAGACAAAAAAATTCATAAACCGAGCCTCAGGGTGGTACAATACAATGAACCTCAGAGAACCCTACATATTCTTGATGGACCTGATCTGTCGTTTGTATGGGGAAAAAGACTTCTCCAAGTTCTTTGAGGCTTGGACTACTTTGGATTACACAGTGGATATATTAGGGAGCATCTCTAACTGGGGAGATATTAAGGTCCAGGTGGATCTCTGTGGCCATCCACCCTTTCCACTGAATCAACATTTCAAGCATATGGTTTTGATAAACCATGATATAATCAACATTTCAAGCATATGGTTTTGATAAACCATGATATTCACCCTTTTGATGGGGACTAGAATGTAATGCAATCTTCATTTATTAATTACAAGCATCATGTAATGATTTCCTAGTGGTATTATGTAAATGCTTACACAATAGCGTTAATGCACCGAATCCCATTAGAACTCCACAGTTAAGCGCGTTCGGGCTAGAGTAGTATGGAGATGGGTGATGGCCCAAGAAGTCCTTGTATTTTGCATGTCTATGGAATTTTATAAACTTAGACTAATTTATCCCACATGAATCATGGGAATTTTTATCCTCTCACTCTCTCATATATAATTGAGGTGAAGTAGGCCCTTTAAGCATGCAATGAAGTGTGATGTAAAGCTTCTTACTAATGAAGCATAGTCAACATATCTTTATTTTCAGAGATAATCTACCCCATTCTACCAATTTGTGTTCTACAATGTTTTTCTATCTTATTCATTAATAGAAGTTGGGTTTCACTGTATTTTTTTGTTCTCTACTATATTTGTTTTTTTGTCTCATTTAGTTCTCAGCATTATCTAGATCAGTGGTATTAAAGCATTCTTCTTTTTGTCATTTCTCAAAGCACGGCCCTGAAGAGGTCATGGTATAGATATTTGGGTCTTGAGCTAGTTTTTTTTTAGGACAAGCTCTCTCACTAGCCAAGCGACATCCCATGGTGGAAGAAAAGAGAGATGAGATAGAAAGATATCCTTTCAATATGTTTCTCAAGTAATCCCTCATGTGACAGAGGAATGATATGATGGTAAACCTCACTTAGATCCTTTGAAGACTACCAATGGTGGCAGTCGAGGTATCTTCGACAAGAAACCATTTCGGAGGTGCGACACCTTTCAAGGTACAAGTCAATTTTGATATTCCATTATTTGAAGGCTAGATAGATGTAGATGCTCTAGAAAAATGGTTGAATCTACTAGAAGGTTAT
>CBVK0102601769.1:0-14566 GCA_900067695.1 Picea abies
CAATGTAAAATGCCTAATATTTTTGTATTTTCAATATAAGAAAAATGAAAGTGTAGGGACTGAACAACACCTTGATATATAAAGACTCTACTGTGTATAAACAGAGACAACCCAAGTAGGATATCAAAAAGAAAAACACCCAGCCCAAGGTGCAAGGACAATCAAAATGAAAATATGATGAGAAAGACACCGCCCAAAAATTCAACCAAAGATAGGTTTCATGTCATTCCATATACACTTAACAGACACCACAGAGATCCAAGAAGACTCAACAATCATCAAAACCTACCCAGCAACGACCAAACCCAACAATCAAGCAAAAAAGGTTGGTGTACACTACTTTTCAAAGGAAGAGCACATATGTACGCAGCTTGAAGAAGGACAACACGCGTATATACATGATTGTTAAGAAAAAACCACGTATATGTGTTAAAATGTAGCTAGGCTAAGGAGAAGGCTAAGAAACTCATACTCTGAGTGAATAGAGGCTTTCAAGCAATCATACGACAAGAAACTCAATATGAATGAGAGCAATCTAAGGATTAAAACACTCCAAGCCCCGAAAAAGAAGATTATATCTCCAGTATTTGAATCCCCACTTTGTTTCCTAAAACTATTTAAATTCTTATGCACACTGATGGTTTGAACATTCATAGACTCGTATTGAAGATGAGAACAGTTCATGATCATATGTATGCATAGATAAGTAGTATGGACATAATATGTTGAGCCTTTGAACTCTTTCCAAATATAATATTAGTCTTGTGAACATAAGTGAGATTATATGAGATTTCTTTATTAGTTTCCTTATGCATTGGTGTTTGATCAATATTGCATAGTGATTCTCTTTTTCATTATGAGTGGATAGTATAGCTTAGGATTTATTCCTTTACTTTCACATATTGTGTTTACCGTTCACAAGTTTACGAACCATATTGATAAGTAAATGTATTAGGGTTTATTAAGAAACAAATAAACAACATGACAGTGGGTAAATCAAATATGGAGTGTGAGAGAATTCGTTACCAAGGATGCTTCGCATTGATAGTTATATTTAATTTCTTGTTTCTACATTACTTGTAATCTTTCTATTTCATGTGTATAGGTGAACGAGGTGTATCTCAAAGTGAGAGACCAGAGTGGAAACCTTCCAACGGGGATCTTCTTCAAACTTTGTTAATCTAGGTGAGTAGTTCATGACTACCTGGTAATTACAAGAATGTTCTTTTTTGCTACTTTGGGATTGATTTAGTTGTCTTTTTTTTTCCCATTTTGTTGTGACCCTGACCCTTGTCATAGGATATAAAATTCCATGGCACTTACACAATCTACAAAATGAAGTGCCCACTTCAAGGGAGAAGTTATCATGTCCTTCAAGGGTGGCTCCCCAACCATCTATTATAGTAGGCCCCTAGCCTTTTCCACCTTACCCAAGATCCTTTGAAGGCTTCTCTATGTAAAAAATTACAAGGGTAAGTCATGGAAAGTTATTATTTTGATGTTATGGAAGATGAGGTTAGTTGTGGCAACGTTCTCTCTTCTCATGGATACTGTGTCAAACACTATGTCACAACCTTCCTTCAAACCTTAGGGATTCCTTGGAACAAGAAAAATGGGAGTCAACTAGTGGATTCTTTCTCATAGTTTAGGGATTACCACCAAACACTCCAAAATTTGACACAAGTGCACCACATTGAACTCAACCTTTTGAACCTGCATGCCACAAATTAGGGCATTGTCATAACAAAAAAAATTGTTGATAGATTGTATCTTATTAAACATGGCACAATTTTGTTTTTCCCAAATGAGGCTATTAAATTCTTATTCATCGCCATGTTGCACCAAACTCAACTAGGTAATCATGTCCCCTAAGAGAGTAGCTTTCTAGGATATCGACAAATGGAGTAGTTGGCCACATAGCTTAATGACTTGACTCTGAGAGGACTTGGCCTATACACAATGCCAAAACGTTTTTTGGGAATTTTAGGTCTACCACATAGTGGACACTTAATTTGAGGGATATTAAGGTGAATTAATGTATTTATAATATTCAACCCCCCAAAAATGAGGGACAATACAATAAAGGCATTTTTGGGCTCAACAAAAGGTTTCCAAACACCACAACTAAAAGTGTCAAGTCATTTACCTATATTTGATTCACCAAATTATCTTATTTAACTAACCATCTAAGATATCCTTATGATAGAGCCACCTATAGCTATAAACACATTTTTACTTCTTAAATTCCTTATCCTTGTTTCATTTTTCAATCCTTCCACTAGGGTTTAGGAGCTTGTTTGATTCAATCAAATACCAGTGTGTCTAGATTGGGTAGTTGAGATTTGACTTTTATCCCTAGCAAAGGAACTAAGTTTCAAGTCTAAGAATCAAATATGTGCTTGATATTGATATCTCTTCTAAATGATCTCAAGGTTGAGAATCATGTTGACTTGGTCAAAAAAAATCCTTCGTGTGCAGTGAAACAAGAACCACCATATGGAATGGAAATCCAATGACATAATAGATGTGAGTTTTGTCTTACTAACTAAGATGATGTTTAATCACCTATTGGGCCTTCCAAATACTCCATAAACAACTACAATTCCTTTCACCTTCACATAGTTTAAGAGTGACAATAAGAGTTTGCAAAGTAATACCTATTCATGTTTACATAGTGGAAATTTTATCACAATATCAAGATCTCTAATAAAGATCACAGAGAACAAGAGTTAAAGAACCTTGCAAAAGTCAAATGGAACGGTTATAACGAAAGGAAATTTAACAACGCTATCATAAAAGTGAGAAAAAACACATAAGGAAATAAGAAGAAAATAAAGGAATAAATATAACTTTACCTTGTATCAAAGGGTTGATGGATAAGATTGTGAAAAAATTGTAAAAGGGTAACATAGATGTCACTTTCTCCTGAACACATACCACTTAGAGTATGCTAGATTCCATAAAATATCCAATCAATCATAGAATGTATAAATGTGTCTATGACATATTATGCTCTTGTAGCACTTCTCTGAGTTATAGTCTATGTCTTATGAATGCATACCTCAGGTTCGCTCATGTAAGAAGAGAAGGTAAGCCTATCCCATATATTTCTTCCCCTCAAGGAGCTCTAGAAGGTAAGTGACCTTACTTGAGCTTTGTGAAGGGTTGGTGGTTATACCCTCTAATTTGAACCTGGTAAGTACCGACCTTACCTAGTTGAGCATAGATTGGGTAAGGATAACCTTACTTCCCTTCCTTCCTTCGCTTCGAAGGAAGTAAGCAAAAGGAAAAAATCTATTACAGATAAGTTGGTCTATTTTTCCATGGAAGTCTTAAGGAACATTTCACTGAGATCATGCACAATAGAGTCCAAAGGTCATCATTCATTGAACACTCATTTTCCTTGGGGCACCACATCTATGTAGAGAATACCAAACTAATTGTTGGGGTGGTTAGTTACACAAAATAATAAAATACTCGATAAACCTTGAAGATTAAAAAGAATGTAAATAACTTGAATTGGGATGATAGTTAGAAGTTAAGTGAAACATAAGATCTTCTAATCTAGCACCTTCAAAGTAATAACACTTAGTTATGACTTTCCTATTAACAAAAATAAATGCTTATATTGAGAGGTTGGCTAATGGTCTCTCCTCCTTGACATTTAACTTTACTAATAATGCATATTAAAGGTAACTATGTTGTTACATTCTTTGCTAGAAAGAGAAATCATATCTTCCTCCTAATGGTTCTCTTAGGTACATAGATGGAAACTTCAAGAAAGAGAAATCATATATTCCTCCTAAAGATGATCTTGGAAATAGATATCAAAGCATCGAGCTACTGAAATGTTAAACACATTTTTTTAGATTTGCAATAAAATTTATACACATCCATGCATTTTTAGTACATAAGCCCACCCATAAGTGAATGTAATTCCTCATAAGCAACTCCCAAGATCCATTTCTTTCCAATTCTTCAATAACCCATTTTACACAAATTGCCTTGGATTGAGTATGTGTCTTAATAATCCCCATTTTTCACTAGTCTCTATTGTCCTAGCTTACGTTATGAAACTACAAAGACCATCCCTTAGAATAACATTTATATTTAGCCATTCTTGTGCAATGTTCTCAATAGAGTAAGAAATTTCTAATTTGTTTATTAGATTGAGATTTTTTTATTAAACATACAGGGGTATTTCCATAAAATCTAATATTTGTTTACTAAAACAAACATAACATTAATAATTTTTAATTCTTTAATCATGTAATCCAAAATTCAAATTAAAGCAGAATGAAAATAGTTGCATAATATTTTATAGAATTTTATATCCTATCCATTCTATTCGTCTTCTAATGATTTACAATAGAATTTTATATAATACAATAAAATTTATAAGTTTCACATGAGGTATTCACTCAATGAACCTGTGACATAGTGCCTGTGTTCATGGGGTATTAAAGAATACCCCTAATTTCACTAGATATTGATAAATACCTCTCAAAATACTTTTGTTGAACCCCCTCCCAATACATATTTCTAATAAAATAAACCCCTATTTTAACTAGATACCCCTTTTTATACCCACTAATACCTATAAACCCCTTGAGACCCCTCCCCAATACCTACAATATATTAATCTTATTTTTCACAATTAAAAAAAAACCTTTATGAATGAATGTGATAATATATTGGTTAACATGGTGAAGCCCCCGTGAAGTTTCATTAGTTGATCATTTAGGAAAAGAAACAAACAAAAGAATAACTTGCTCATTAAAAGTCTAATTACAAGGTTGAATTCAACTATAAATATCCTTGTGGACAACAGTAACAGACGGGAAATTGGTGGAGAGAAGAAGACTCTCCACCCAACCAAGCCACTCAATAGAAAGGTTGAAGGATCTTGAGCCTACATCCACCAAAATTATACCATCCTACCTTCCCTTTCAATCAATTTCTCAATGAAACTACCCTAGTCTCTCTCCACCTCTCAAGTAGTTAGTCTCAATAATTCAAGAAAACTTGATCACATACATAGAATATAGACCAACAACATTAAATAGTCACCAATATTACATAGTTCTTCTCTCCTTTCTAACAATATAACAATAATTAACACTCATAGAGAACTATTTAAAACCAACAATATCAATTTAGCAAGACAAACCAAATAAACAACTAGTAGAATCAAACTAGATTAAATCAGGAAGAAGAAAGACCCTCCAAATTAGACCCCTCTTCTTTTATTTTCAATTGTTGCAACTTTTATTTATTTAATATTTATTTTCCCCTAGGACAAGTGGCCTACATTCCATTAATCACCCATGTAGTATTTAATTAAACCTTAATACATTTACTTAATCTTATGTTATCTTATTATATTATAAATCTAAAATATTATAAATTTTATATATTATTTAAATTATAATTATTATATATCATTTATATTATTTCTGTTTACTTATTTATCTTCTTATATTTACCTAATTTCCTTCTATATTATAATCTCTCTCTCTCACCTAATCCACATATTGATAACAACAAGTGAACTATCATATATTTTTAATGCACAATGATTTTGCAACACTATCAAAATATACAAAATCAACATTAATTAAATAAGAACATTATCACCAATTCATCTCCAATAAATCTCGTCATTTGTAGCCTAGTTATCCCTCTTTTGGTGCTTAGATGATATATTTAATTTCCCATCATTCATAGCCCCTAGTTATTCCCCTCCTCAAGTTTGATTGATATCATTCAAAACCCCTAGTTATTCCCCTTATAGTGTTCAAATTATCTATCAAATATCTCATCATTTACAACCCCTAGTCATACCCCTCATGGTGCTTGAATGATCTTATTCATCATGGCATGGGTTCTTCTACTGAGACTAGTTTTTATATGGAATGCCTCATGGGATGGTGTGATAACTCATCACATGGGTGGCTACACTAATACAAGGCTCTACTCAACTTTTGAAATTCATGAGGCTTTGTAACCCCAATCATCTACAAGGATCTTCTCCCCCAAATAATACATACAAGTCTAGGTTCGTTGGTATAATTTTAGTGGAAGTATTATTCTATCATCAACCCATAATTATAGATCCCAATGAAAATCCCTTACGGTTATGGGATCACACAAGATACATATCATCATTGTCTCTCTAACTTGAATTGTATCAAATCATTTGTGCTTGCATCACATTACATAACCATAAAATTATTTTAATATGCAATAAAAATGCCATGTTCATTTATCAATTAGTATGGAAAAATTATTCAAATTGTACATTCATTAAGCAATGCATATCTCATCCTTTGAGTGTTGCATGGTTATTCACTATCTAGTATTACACATTTTGATTCTTTCAATGTTTAATAACTCATAACAAATTTACTCATTATTCAGCATTTAAGTAACACATTTCCACTAGTTCAAAATTTTAGATAACCAATTGTCTCCCTGGTATAGTTTTAAGGCATCATTTAATCACACCATTATCAAACTCATACACTACATTGAATAAAAATAATCAGACAAAATTCATTAAGCCTCGTCATTAAATCACACGCGTGAGCGTGCACGCATGCACACACACATTTACATAACTAGACAAAACAATAACCATGAAGTCATATATCTTTAGTGTCTTAGAAGTCATAAGATATCAATGGATCATCATGGTAATAGACAAATTTAAATGTACATGTAATAGTTTAAGAAAATATAGACCTTGAACATTACATAATCCCTTTTCTCCCATCTATGTTAGTCTAGAGAAAGCTATGAAAATATTTCTCAAGCCACTTGCAAGCACCAGTAAATGGGAAGTAATTGGAAGAATAATAAATATGGGTGATTGTCATGACTTTCATAAATATCTAAAATTTGGTAGTGTTGGGCCCCTCATTTTGATTTTGATGATGGACATATTGTGGTTGTACGAAAGGACAAGGTGGCATAGACTTAGAAAACAAAAAATATAAGAGTAGTGCCATGTAGATTGAAGACCATTCGCAACATTAAGGAGCATCAACCATAATGGGAGACTAGAACTAGGATAGCAGGTGGGATTCCAGGTGATCAAGGAGTTGATTACAAAAAAGAATGAAGACTCCTAGCTAGAGAGAAGGTAAATGTTCATTGGTTCATAAATAAGGGATTGGAAGTAGGCAAATGGTTTTTCGCATTTTGAATGTACCTTGTTGCTTTTGAGTGCAAGAGTATAAATGAAAAATGATTAGACCTATAAGAAGGTTGTTGTTGTGGTTGTGGTTGTGATTCCTTGCTAATCCTTAGTGGTATTCATTTAATCTATTATTGTTGTGGTCTCATGACTGAAGAACCATTATGAATGAGGTATTTGGTTAACTTGGAGATCAAAGTAATGAAGCCCCTCTTTAAAAAGTTTGTGCTATTTACATTGTATGGTGATGATGTCTTTCACTATTGTTCACTCTATGATGTTGGGTAATAGTAATTTTATCACATAGTGTTTGTGTTCTTAAGATAATGATAGCTCTTGATATGGAAATGCTTACTCATTGACTAGTTAGATAATGGATGTGGTATGATGGTTACATGCATGCATAATAGTTAAAGTGAAAGTATGAATAATCGGTTGGGTGCTAGTCATGATAGTGATACTACATGAGCCCTGTACAAACCTAAGTCATGATACAATGCTTTGAGTGAAACATTCCTCATGGAGATTGAAAATCATGGTGCCTAGACTACAATGGACCCCCTTTTTGGGAAACTAATGTGGACCTTGGTCTAAAATATAGCCAAAAAATAGTTTCAATGTTGAGACCTTTCATAATTTGTATGGTGTTCTAGTAGTATGATTGACAAGTTGACCCAAAGCTAAATGGAATATTGGTGGTTCAAGAAAATTGATGTCTTATAGAAACAGTGCATTACAAGCTTCTAGTCCCACTAGATGCATGATGACCATGATACCTATGAGGTATTTTGGGTATATTTTTTAGTAGAATTGTTTGAATGGTTAATTAGATTGGAAAAACATCTATGACATGCCTGGAACAAGAGAAGAGAGATCCAATGAAATGTTTAGAATCTAGTTGCATTACAAATATTTAATAATGAAGTTTCAAGGGATGTTGATTTTGGGGTTAATAGTATAATATAAGGATACATTATTAAATCCATTGTGGATCTAAACCAAACCTTCTCAAGAGTACAAGAACAATTCATGAAAGGATCTTGCATAATTTTGGTGAAGAAAATCACAACCTAGGTGAAGATGTTTTTAGTGGAAGAGAATTATATGTCGTTTAACCTGTCAGTCATGACAGTGTAAGAACTTGCACTTGGCGTTGACCTAGGATGGAGCTAGTGAAAATGAGTAACTAAATGAGGAAAGTACCATGTAAGAGGCACATGCTCTAGAGAACATGGAGAGAGATTTGAAGAGAGACGTGATAATAGATAAGTGGTGGCTAAACAAAATGAAGGAGGTTCTATGAAGAGAGGAAGTAGTGAAAAGAACTATGGGAAAAGAAGGAAGTATGTAAGCACTTATTAAGAAGTTGAAAGGGTTGTAGAAACAAAGAGAGAAGGCCAAACGTGATTGAGAGAGTTAGAGTTGGTAGCTAGGGGAGAGATGTCTAAATAGTCTGAGGAGATGAAAGGAAAAGTCATGAAGCAAGTGGGAAAGCATATTCTCTGAGATGAATTAGGAATGGTGTAGTGGGAAGATATGTCCAAAAGGAATACATATCAAATCATGAACAAGGGAATGATTGTCTAGATGCAAGACGAAGAGGCACTTGATGATGTATTTTGGTTGTTTGAATGAGAAGAAGGATGAGAAACAAACACGGTACGACCCGAATATAGTGGAGCCAGTTTGCAATGGTGACCACCCCTTGCACAACTTGAGAAAAATGAGGTAATTATTAATCTTTCTTCTAGTTATGATTTTAAATAACCTTCTAAAAATGGTTCAAGAAATAGCAATAGTGAGTAGCCAAGTGTAGGTGAGAACACTGGTAGTAGTGTAAGTGCAATAGTGAGTTTTGATTCTATTTCAAGTGGAGGAACTAGTCTAATTAGTCAACCATGTCCACAAGGATTCATTTTAGTGAATGACGAAACCAAGAGTATGGTTGAAGAAAAAAACAACATAGAAATGTACCTTCTTGAGTTATCAAGGAAGGGTGATAGTGATGCAAAGAAACATTGGCTACTCTATGAATCAATCTAGAGAGTGAAGAGGTTCATGGCTCCAAATATTAAACTGGTAGAGGTATGAACCATGTTTTGGGGTAAGGATCTACAATGGAACATGAATTTTGTACAAACAAATATCTAGGGTTAAATTAATACCATGGATGAAATGAAAGTGGGGTTTGTGGCCCATTTCTAAAGGCCAAACTTAGAGAAACAAAGTTGCATTGAGTTGAAAGAAATCAAGAATATCATTGGCAAAAGTTCCTAGGAATATGATCAATGCTTCACAACTCATCAATAGAATATTATACCCAATCCATGAGACCAAGCACAAGGAGTTTAGGGTATTATGTCCTTGACTAGAGTACCATTGATGTAGTAGAAGTGGACCACCCAATGGGATGCATTGACTTAGGCCCTGAAATTCAAATCAATGAATGGGTATCTAGGATTGATTAGAGTAGTATTTTTGGTTATTCCATCAACAAGCATGATTCCTAAGCTTGAAAAGTTATATTCGTAGCTATCAAAATTTAAAAAACAAATCCAAGAGATGAGCTATTCCAAGGAAGGAAGGGAATAATTTTGGTGCATCATATGCAATACAAAGGGGCACACAATAGATTATTTTCCCTCTTTGAGAGTTAGGATTGCAACTCCTAACCTGAAACCACCACCTACTATATTCTTAGGCAATGTGGTGGATGAATAATATGAAATCTATAGAACCTAGGACCACCTCCCAGAACTTTACCCCATGCTACAAAACTAGACTTCTAAATCAACTACCATTCTTTATGACTTATGTAGCGAAAATACTCATTCCATAGAGAAATATCATGTCTTGTAGGTGCTCATGGAGTCATTCAAAAGGCGTTCCTTCTAGGTTGAGGATACAAACTATAAACCTATTGAAGGAGGGGGTCAAGGAGGCTATAGAGGTTGATATGGAGGAGGATATAAGGGAGGTAGAAATGGTGTTTTCGTAATCCCCATAAGATGCTTTAAATGTTATGAGATAGGACATATCTCTTAGGATTGTGCACAACCATGGAGGAAGTGTCGATGTGGCCACAAGTCATGCAATTGAGGATTATCCTAATGTAATAGCCAAGTTGAAGACAAGGACAAGATAGTGTATTGAAAGCCTAGTAAATCTTTTACCATGGAAGATCATAGGGATAGGGGATCCCAGGATTAATGTTGTAACTAGGGGAGGAGATTGTACGGGAGATCATTACTACCATCAAGAACCTCCACACATAACGAGAGTTGATCCTGTGGGCCCAAGTTTTGATGTAGAAAAAAAAAGGATTATTATAAAGAATCCTTAGAAGCACTACAAGAAGTAGTTTCCACTATAGGGAATGATGTAGGAAGTATCTTAGCAATATAGAATCCCCTTGACCATTTGTGGTCGAGAAGAAGAATTTAGGGATCACAAAAAGGATCCATGGGAGAGACAATCCCAACAACGTTAATCCATGAGTTATTTTGGTAGATCTATGATAAGTGGTATTGTACCACCATTTGGCAAGGGGAAGTTGTACCCATTAGTGTGGATTTTTAGAAGCAAAGAATATTAAATAGGTTAATAAGAACGTGTTGAACATTTTTATTAGACCATCAGTTTGAGGATGATATGTAGTGCTCATATTCAACTATGTACCTTGAAGTTTAAATAGCTCCTACCAAAATTTGCTTGTGAATGTGGCGTCCTAATCCGAGATAATGGAAGTGGGCATATCATGTAGCTTAAAGATTTGATCCATGAAGGCTTGGCCAATTGAGGAAGGAGTGAAAGGATGAGCTAGGGAAAAAAATGAGTAGCTTATGAAAGATGGTCAACAACCACCATGATCATTGATTTTTTTCCTGCTTTTGGGAGTCCCATGATAAAATCAATTGAAATGTCTATCCAAATATTTGTTGGAATTGGCAGTGATTTCAATTCCCTTGGTATATTCATTGTCTCTCCCTTGTTTCTTTAGAAATCATCACAAGATGCTACGAAATCCTAGATATTTTTTTTCGTGCAATCCTAAAAGAATGAACGCTTAGTTATTTTAGGGATATTTCTGGAAAGTGTATGGAGCATTAGAAAGACTAAAAGGCATCACTAAAAACTCATAATGACCTTCATGTGTTCGGAAGGCTATCTTAGGGATGTCATTCTTTTTCGTCCTCATTTGGTGGTATCCTAAATGTAGATCAAGGTTAGTGAAAAGTTTTACTCCATGAAGTTCTTCCAGGAGATCATCAATAATTGAGATGGAAATTTTGTCCTTGATATTCAACTTATTAAGAGCCCTAAAATCATGAAACATGTGCCAAGTGCCTTCCCTCTTTAACACCATGACTAATGGTGATGATTAAGGGCTTGTACTAGGATGTATGACCCCCACCTCCAATAGTTCATGAATGATATTTCCTACTTCATTCTTTTGTGCAAAAGGGTGTCAATAATGACATATATTTGGTGGATGACTTCCTGGAATCAAGGGAATTCCAAGGTCATTCTCTCCTTGAGAAGGGGGTAAACCCTTTGGTGTCTCAAAGACCTAACGATGTTTGTCGAGGACCAGCCCCAAGTCTGGGTGGATTTCTTATGTTGTATCATCCATAACTTTTATGGAATTAAATTGGGAAATAATGCTAGAACGACCTTTTTTTAGTAACCTCTCCATATGATTAGACTTGATTATTTCAGGAGAGCTTGCATGAAGTCCTTAAAGGGTGTGTACATGACCCTCTTTAGTGAAACTCATATAGAGTTATTTGAAATCCATGGTGACTAGTCCCAATGTGTGTAGCCATTCTTCCCCCAATACTATATCACAACCACCCATATTGATGTAAAATAAATGGGTTTTGAGTTGATAGTCTCCCATCTGGAATTTAACATTTTCACATCTACCCCCACATTTGATCATACCACCATTGTCGATCATGATTTGAAAGTTGTGCACTGGGTGCACAAAACTATAACTTTCTTCTGCCACTCTCTTGTGAATGAAATTGTAAGTATTTCCACTTTCAACTAGGACTACAACTCTCCGATGCTTGATGTAGCTTGTGATTTTCAAAGTTTGTGGAGTCGAAATGCCCGATAATGCATGCAGGGAGATTAGGGATTCTTCATGAGGAAATGGAGGTTTGATATATACCTGAGTCTAAGTTTTGGTGTCTTCAACTTGTAACTATGGTGTCTCTTCAATAGTTGTGTCTTTGGTCAGGCCTTGAGTGGTCATATCAATTTGGAATAATGTATGTTCTTTACACCAATGACTTGGAGCATATTTTTCATCAAAATTATAGTAGAGTCCACGTCTTTGCCAGTTTTCCATTTCCATTGGAGACAACCATTGTACTTTCAAGGGATGAGTATGATTTGTTCTTGGGGAATTACCTTGGTGAGGATGAGAACGAGGAATGAAGGATGGTTCAAATAAGAAGAGCCAAATTCCAATGACACCCCATTACATGTGCATTAATTCCCAACCAATGATTACCTCTAATGTTACACATGCCATCATAACAACACTAAGAACATAAACAAATGTGGTCACTTACCACATATTCTAACACTCCCCCTTAATGTTGACTATGGGAATAAATACAATTGCATAAGAAGATGGAATTAAATTAAACTAAAAGTAGTCGTAGTGGAGAAAATGATAAGGCTAACATCCCTCCTTTGCCAGTCCCATGTCTTGCAAACTCCCATTCGCTTTATCCTTTTCCAATCTCTAGGAATAGAATAAGAAATTTTAGCTCAAACTTCCACTTCTTAAAACAATAACTCTTTTCAATGTCCCTTGTGTTCAAATCTTCAAGATTAGAACAACAATGCACTTAACCCAATGCTATAGATCATAACAACTTAGTTTGCTCTAATGCCATGTTAAAAATTTAGGGAACTTGCAATGTGCACATGATTTGCTTCTGTCTAACATGGTTAGAATTGAAATTCACAACTCAAGATGATGCATTCAACTACTATTGATGAAATCCACCTTTACAAGTCAAAAAACTTTGCATCAAGTCCAATCACATAATAACTAACTTTGATACCATTGTATTTATTGGACTATAGACTGATGTATTCATTATGATAGCATTTGCTACTTCAGTATTTAACATTGTGTCCCTACAATGCTTTGATACAACAATAACAAATGCATGTTCTTCAATAGATGTGTTCCTTGGACACATATTTATGTTTTTTAAGAACAACTATTTACATTGATGTGTAATTTGAATAAATATTCATGCTTAAAATATCTTCATATGAAACTAAAATCAATCACACAAAGATTGTGCTTGCTCAATAGTCGTAGGCTAAAGATTCTATGAAATGATGATTTTTTCAGGGGATATTTTTCCGAAATCCAGCGAGAAATTGTTGGGTTCATATATTTGAGTGATTATTTATGTAAAATCTGAGTGCCCTAGGAGTTTTTCAGCATGTTGAATCCATTTCTACATTCATAAATGGATTTTGAACAACAAAAAATAGTGATTCCTGTAAATTTTATATCATCGGATTCCGGCAATAGAACAACTAACCAACGCTTGATTAATATATTGCAAAAAAACACTAATATTATCCTTCCAAAAAATCTACAATATACAAATACAAAAATAACTACAACTTCACATAAAAGCTTCACTTGACTAAACTCATAAATGTACATGGCTCTCAAGCTAACAATGTACACAAACTTTAAACATGAGGCAACTTCAAAAACTTACAACTCTTTGTTCCACATATTTACTTGTGTAGGACTTTCACAAATTTTCAAAAACTCAGTGACTACATATAATGTTTAAATTTAATATTATATCATACCATTCAAAAACTAAAAACATTTCACATTTTTTAAATAATTATTAAAAAACATTTTACATATTATAAATAATTATATCTATTAATAAATAAAATTATTTTTAATATAAATTTACATATTTTGGATTTTCAATGTTTTAATATTATAAAACTATTTTTAATATAAATTTATATATTTTGGATTTTGGTTTAGCATTATGTTATATATTAGATAATATTATATTAAAAAAAATACACACCATATAAAACTTAACATAAAATGAAAAAAAAAAAAAAACTTAAAAAAATTAAATCCCTCTCTAATAATATTTTAACAACAAAAATAACTAAACAAATTTATTTTCTTTTAACCTTCCATTTAACTTACCTTAATCTAGAATAACTAAGCTATCTCAACTTACCTTACTCTAGAATAACTAACCTATCTCAAGCTCGTGTGTTTTTTTTCCGATAGAAATTAACTCGATATATATTAGGTATATATCATTTACAATCACAGTATCCAGACTA
>CBVK0102601777.1:0-11217 GCA_900067695.1 Picea abies
ATATATATATATATATATATATATATATATATATATATATAACTTTCCACATTTCAACTTATTTTTTAATATAACTGATCATTCCAATAATCAACCCACTGATTGTTACCTTGAATTCTCATTGAGAACATATATTCTAATTGAAATTGTTTTATAAAACTTAACTTTTATTCTTTATCACTTTTGCTTTCATAAATTATCTCTTTCACCATTCTAGTGAAACTAACCACTTTCATTGGGAAATAGTTATAAAAAAATCATTCTGAGAATATATATCGAATTACATGAGCAATTTTTTTTTATATTTTGAATCATTATAATTTGTGAGATATATCTTGTGGACATTTTTTTTTAACTAATACTGAAATTAGTCTTAAACAAGTCATTTTGGTATTTTTTCTATAACCTTTTACTAGTTAAGGTTTAGACTATGAAATTTTTAAGAGTTTAATAACTCATATCACAGTACTACAAAATGTTTTTAGACTTACAAGGGTTCAAATTTCAGATATATATCAAGACAAAGATCAACCATCCAAATAGTCTCCAAATTAGGGTTTAAAAGGTACACAACTTACAATTGGCATAACTTTTGAATGGAAGATTAAATAAAATAGAAGAGGGATGAAATATAAAACAAGATGGATGAAAATAAGTAATAAATGCAAAAATCTATGAATGAAATGAAAAATAAGATGGATGAAAATAAGGAAGAAATACAAAAGAATGAAATGAAAAATAAGATGGATGAAAATAAGGAAGAAATACAAAAATTCATGAATTTCATAGAAACAATTCTCTTACATAGGATCCCTAAAAGGGATATGGAGATACAAGAAAATCATGAAAAAAAAGAGAACAATGGTGTTGAGCTCAGTTACATATGGAAAGTATTTTATCACATTTGGAGATCTCAAATACTGAATCTAAGAATCATGATCATTCGTCACTCCAAGATCCACATCATCACGACCTCAAGTCAACACCAAGGAACTACTTCATTCTGAAGATTGATATGAGGAAGTTTGATGGTAATCAACCAACAAGGTTGACACCTTAGAAAATGGATGAAAGAAGAGAAAAAGGATTGTGTTTCAATTATGAAAAAAAGTACTATAAGTGGCACAAAAGCGGTGAGAAGAAAGAATTCTACATAGACAATGAAGAGGAAGAAGATCAAGAATTGGAACCATCATAAAATCTAGAGCTAGAAGAGAATACTCCAATGATATATTTTCATGCATTGGCCAACATCAGTACTCCACAAACTCTCGAGATACAAGTATATATCAAAAGAAAAAGGTAATTATGTTTATTGATTTAGGTAGTACCCATAACTTCATAAACTACAAATTAGCAAAATTTCTCAATTTATTTGTATTTCCAACACTAGAGTTTCAATTAATGATTACATATCAAGGTATCATAATTGTCTTAGAAAGGTGCCATAATATTAAGCTCAATATGGGGGAGTATTTATTGGCTAGGTCCATTATTGCAATCCAAATGGGTGGTGTTCATATTGTATGAGGGGCCCAATGGTTACAATCATTGGGAACAATGGCCCTTAATTTTCAAGATCGTTTCATGAGATTTTCCTTAGAAGGAAAGGAAATTGAGCTTAGAGGTATCAAAGGGAAACCCTCTCGAGTGATAAGCTCTAACAATATGAAAAAAATACTCAAAAAGGGACACCATTGTGTAATCACACAATTGTGCTCACTAGAGGTTCAAACATATATATCCTATGTTCTAGTGGATCTCCAAAAAGTTATCAAAAATCATTCCAAGGTATTTGGAGAGATGGATAAGGGTCCTCTACCTACTCGATATCATGACCATGCTATTCATTTGTAGCCAAGAAGTGTAGATCCAGTCTTAAATGTTTCTTTTTTAAACAAGATAATCAATGACAAGATCCTAGTATAAACTATTTTACCAGAGATTAATGGAGAAGGGAAAATCATACTAGAACTAGGAACAATCCTTGAAACAAGGATTAAGAAGCTATGAAATTGAGCAATTACTGAGTACCTCGCCAATTGGAAGAACCTACGAGTGTAAAAAGAAACATGGTAAGACAAATTCCTCATGGAGAAATACAAGTGGTTAGTCAAGTGTTGATGACAACAATTGTTTGAACTGGAAGGGCATGTTAATCCCTAGACAAAGCCCCATGTTAAGAATAAAACCCCTTATTATGCCTTAGATATTGAGTTATTACACTTCTAGTGTTATATTACTATGTCAGATAGAACCTTTCATTGTACCCTTTCATTATAATTGTACCCTTTGTCTCCTATATATGTATATCAAGGATACTTGGCCTCAGAATCATGTTATCTTGTCTTGTGAATTGAATGTGTTGTAAAAGGAGGTTTCCCCCATGAACTAGACCTTTATTCATTGATTTTTTTTCATTATCAAAGGGTTCATAATAGGTTAAAACACAATAGTTCTATCAAGAAAAAAAAAGTAAACACAAGTGATATAAATAAAGATTGAAATTTTTACATTATGAATTCATCATAATCATAAAAGAGGAGAAACATTAGTGGTAAAGATAACTACGATGAGAATTATGAGTGAAAAATATGCCTTTCCATGGAAGGGACAAATTTGATCGGTAAAATGGGGGGATGGATGTTACAAAGAAAATATCACCAATGGATAGTAAAATCTTTGTAGGATCTGCTTATTGATCCTAGACAAACATTGGGATAGACTTCTAATGGTTTCCTCTAGATTCAAGTAAATTTGTTTACTTTTAACCAAGAAGGGTGATGAAAATACCTTTCAATTGATGGTTGTCCTTGCTCATACAGGTGATGCAACTCTCGAGATGTAGATCTATCTCCTGCAATATACTTCCTAGACACAAGGAGAAAAACAACTATCGATCTACTATTCTTCTAGTGTTAGGAAATTCAAATCCACTAGATCTATCCTGGCCTATTGAATATGAGATCATATACAAACATTTGAAAATGGAATACAAACATTCATGGGGTAAAACCAATGATATATTAATTGAAATGAAAGAATTACATCAATATCATTACCTCAAGGTGTATATGCACTCCTCCTTGCCCCTTGCTCCTCACTCCTTTTCAACTCTTCAACCAAGCTAGGAAACCTGACTGCAACTGATGTTGATGGAGAAGCACCTCTAAATTTTGGCAGCATATATCTGTAAATGGTTCTTCCTCCTCATGCTCAAGACTGACCTTCCTTTTATATATTATTAGAATATGATTGGGAGAGCTTCTATATCTTCTAGAGACCAATGGAGACTTAATTGTTGTGAGTTCCAAGGCTCATTCCGTGAAGAAACAACTAATCTCTTGCTTATATCTTCAAAATTATGTGAATATAGGAGATTACATGGGGTGTTGCTTATTGTGAACCGATGAAAAGATACATGTCTTTAGTTGTCCCATAAATGACCAACGAAACCCTTCAAAAGTTTTCTGAAACTTGAGATGAAGGCTGTGTTTCGGCTTACATCTTATATTGTGTTCCTCCTGACAATGTAGGGTGGAAATTAAGGCTATAAAAGATGCCCCAAAATTTATGAGGTTATGAAAGGAATGGATGGACGAAAAAGATTACAATAAAATGGTATTAATGTGAGGCAGTGTGAGGAGAGAAAAAAGAGGTCCAAAGGTCAAAGAGTACCTACAATCAAGCACCAATGATAAAGACATGTATAGACCATCCCCAAGGTAGACATACTTAGACTCTGAAGATTATGAACGCATGATCACCAAAACAATACATTATGGATCCATAAAATAAAATGAAAGACCATGGACACAAAAGAATACATGGTGGATCCATGTGACCAATAAGATCATAGCCATGAGAAAATACAAAGTGCATCTATGTCACAACATACACATCAGGAAGACAACGAGCACTGACGAGAGTGTCATTGAAGTCTTCCAAGTACTCATATACAATTGATATACTCCATCGCAACTTGTGAGGGGTGTTGTAAAGGAAGGATGTGGCCTCGAAACCAACGTATTCATCCCAAACCTTGATGGTATGAATATACAACATGAAAATAGATGATTTGATGTCGAGTATGACAGAAGCCATCTGATTAGCGATCATTGAGGTATACCGTAAACAGAGATAAGCGCACCCACCAATGATGAAAATGGACCCCAAGGTACATAGTACAGTATAGAAAGTGTGAATAGAGGATATGATGTCAATCACCCATAGAATCAGTTGATTATGTGTCAATTATGTAAACCCGATAGCTACCGCGAGGAGGCTTGCCACTGAGGACTGCAAGCTCCAAGGTATTAGCTTATTTCTAGATACCTCTTGTAGATAATGTGTTGAAGTCCATAGGAAGACATTCAATGAAGGAGGGCCTTAATATATCCCCCATAAATTGACACGAAACATACATCGAGAGATGATGTGAATATATAGAATCACTAAGCACTACTAACATAGGGATGGTTGACTCAAAAAGTCAACAAAACAACAGATGGTCGATTTAGGTTGAAAAATCCCTTGAGCATACAACACGACACAGTGAGGAATTGGAAAAAAGACTCAAGAGTTGGAACAATATAGTGCGAAAACATAGGACAAAACAAATCACTCTCCATGATGACTGGAAGAGTAACTAGCTGGAGGAGTATCTGTGACTCATATTACTAGGACATCTTCTAGGCAAGCTATAACCCAACCATAAGATAATGATTCAAATAGGTTCCATGTTAAAGGTGAGTTGATTGATGTTTCCATTTTGGAAATAGATCAATGGTGAAAACCCCCATTTTTTTCCCTTTTTTGGTGTTTCCTTCATGGTTTAACTAGTGTGAAAGAGAGATAAAAGTGTGTTCAGTAGTGTCTTTTTCGTTTATTTTTAATGAACTCAAAAAATATTTAAAAGTAGAAGTCTCATGAATGTGTCTTTTTCATGTATTTTTATGAGTCCAAAAAGCAGATAAAAGTTTACTCGGAAAGGTGTCTTTTTCATGGTTTATCAAACACAACAAAGATTTAAAAGTGAGCTCGTCTGGTGCCTTTTTCATGGTCGAACAAGCACAAAAAAGTGATAAAATTTATCTCATATAGAGAGAACAAATGGATTAAAAACATGCTTCTATGTTCCAAGCACATGAAATTGACCTAAGCAACACGAATGCAAACTAGTATTGATAAGTGAGGTCTACTCTTACCAACGGTTCTCTTCATGGGTATGTGGATGCAAAACAAAGGACAAATAATGTAAGTGGAATATGTTCAAGGGTTATTGCAATAGTGGTAGAAGAATATAGGAAAACCACAATGCATCGAAAAAGTATATGGTGCAAGAAGAAAAGGCATAAGTGACCGTAAAGAAACATAAAAAGTCGGGAACCCCCTCAAGATATGGCTAGAATATAGATGAAGAGAGGAAAATGAGTCTCGAAGTTAAGTCATGGCTGAACTGCAACAGGGTTCCCGAGCCTATGAGAAAGTACAACATGGGAACCAAATGGAAATCCAAGTGTGAACTAGGGCGCCCATGGAGGTTGGGCACTACCATACAAGTTACGACATGAAAAAATGGAGTGAATAAATGGATGGTAAATCATGCAAATCATGGATGCAGGGAAAAACATATCCCTATATTCCGGTTTGAGAACATATACCTCGAGTTCAGTGGGAGTCGCCATTTCCATGAAAAAAAGTCCTTGTAATCCTGTCAACACATGTAAAATAAATTATGGGGTCAAAACGCATGGTGAAATCTAAAAAAAAAAACAAATGTTTTTTTGTATTTTTTGGATATGATAAATGTAAAATGAAAAGAACTCACAGCACACACCTATGTACAAGGAACTACACATCTTTATGATTCATGCAAAGTAAACCCCCTTGCAAGGATCCAACCAAGAATATTTTTCATAATCGATGAACTCATGAGCCGATGTTGGCACCATATGGATTACCATGCTTGTAATACCACAAGGTTGAACCCCCATTTTGTAAATACATATGTTTCATAGGCTATTGAGCCAAGATTTTATAGGCCAAAGTGCCTTGTGATTATTAGGCATGAGAGCCTAGATGATAAACAACAAGTGAGCCTATCATTGTAATATGTAATCATTCATATCATTAATAAAATACATCATTGTTGCAAACCAAGTCAAACGAAAGAGTATGGGGGGCTAGGACTCCATGGGACAAAAAAAGGTCTACAGGTTTAAGGATAAGGGGATAAGACAAGGGACTTAAGCCTAGGAATAAAACAATATTATTCCTAAGTCCTAAAGTCATATAACATTATGTTATCCTAAGTTCCCAAGGGAAGGGAACAAATTACAAGTGGGGAACATGCTAGTTCCTTATGTGCCAAGTGTCAAATTAGACACATGCATATATAATATGGGGATTTAGTGTAATTCCCATCATTCCTTCATCATTATTTATATTGAATATGGTTAATGACTCTATCCATATTATCATGGTTGGAGAGTGGATCTATGGAGCTTGGGAAACCCTATAAATCCTTGGTGGTTTGTGTTTGAAGAGGCAGGTTGTCAAGCCTATGATATTTTGGTTGAAGAAGCAAGTTGTTAGGCTTGCAAGAATTCTCTCTAGGTGAGAGAACTACTGGTTGGGTGTTGTAATTCTAGAGAAGCTTTGCATTCCAGGAGCTACAGTGCTTTGAGATTTCATGTTCGGCTTGTTGTTGAAGCCCCGGAAGGGAAGTGGGACAACCAAATTACTATTGAGAAGAGAGCGGGTACAGTTCCTGGGGTGGGACATGCATGTAGGGAATGTGAGGTTGTGAGCTAGGAACTACTATTGGAATTGGCACTGGAACCTGTGTTTTATTTTGTTACTGGTTAGACCTTAGTGGGATTGGTGAGATTACATTGTCCCTGCTGGAGTCATAGGCCCATCTTGAAGAGAGGTTATGAGAAGAAGAGTATATTGATGTGAGGAATATTTCAGGTATGCACGTTGCTGGTGTTTTACAACAACATATAAGTGTTCTTCTAATGAGTATTATTTTGTTGTGTAATGTGTGTGATTATGTTAATTACATGTTGTCATAATTATATTTACCTGCTATTTACTGTGTGTAATTTGTTTATTTGTGTTACTAAAATCGTATATGTATGCATGAATTATTGTATGTTGCTAGTTCTGCATATTGTTTCATATGCAAGAACTTCTTATTAATTAAATGGTACTAGAGTTGGAAATTTTTAAGTGGCATGGCCCATCTCGGGGTTGGGGATGATACAAAGTGGTATCAGGGAAAATTTTGTTGATTTTCTAGTAATGGGGACATTAGAAAGTTGTATCAGAGCTCAAGGTTCAATAATGAGTTTGCATGGCCCAACTAGAAGAACACTGAAGATAGAAATTAAAGAAATTTAATTTTATATGTTTGAAAAAATTACTGCATGGAAATTGGGGGAAATGTCACAAGTAAATTGAAAAAATTTATCTTGGGATTATAGATCCCTAAATTTTAATTGTAGCCTGAGAAAATTTGGGTCGGTAGATGGTTGACTTTCAAATTTACAGAGGCAGTCATGGCAAAATTGGTGAGAATTCTCATTTTTTGAATGGAATTGAAGAAAATTCACGTCCATAATTGTTAACTGGACATGCATGGAGATAATTGGTGGCTGCAGAGGTTTATTTGGTGGTTATTGGGACTGAAATTGGTTGTATTATGGATTTGCAGAGGGACCATGATAGAATTGGGCGAAATTTGGCAAAAGCCCCAATTTCTGCAGTGCAATCCGTGGAGAATTTGATGTGGATGAATCAAATTTTGGATGTAGAGGTTAAATTGATTCTTACGGGGGCACAATTATCCATAGATAAGATAGTTACAGAGATTCAATTGCGGCCCAAGGAAATAATTGTGAAATTGGGCATTTTTGGCATTAAAAAAAAACAAATTTTGCAAAAAGTTGGGTATTTTTCCGTATGTGATGTCAGCATGATGTTGAGGCCATGTGGCAGTGACATGGAACTGGTGTGGAAGAAGTGACATGGAATTCCACAGTGGCAGATCCACATTGGTAGGTGCATAGTCGAAATGGGTGGCATAGTGGTTGGCGACATGGGGCTATGTGAGACAGTGGTATAGTGAATACCAACAACATAGTCACATGACAATCAAGTAGTTTTGGATTCCATCCCCTTTACCATGTGAATCCACTCAAAGTGTGCCACATAAAATGGAAAAACATTTGTCACAACCCAAGGGGTTTTTATACCTCAAACACTCTTGGGATGCAACATGGCCTTTCCATTGTTGATCTCCCCCGATCTCAACCGTCAGATCCGGGGTAACATGCAAGTTCCTGCGCAACAAGGAAAAAGGTGTGGGACATGACCTACCTATCCCCATGCCTAATAAAGAGGTTACATGTGGAATTTTGATAGCCAAAGTGGGACCCATGTCCCATCTGTGGTCATAAACATGCCAACTGGGCAGGTGGGTCCGTAAAATGTCAATGTTTTATTGAATTTTTGAGGCTTACGTAAAGGAAAGAGAGATAGATGAGAGAAGGAAGAAGTAAGAGGAGTTTGATGAAGTAATTCAAGAGGTTGATAGGGAATAATACTAGGGGTTCAAAGTGGGCCTACAACGTCATAAAAATTTCCACGTTAGTAGAAATTAGTTAAATTTCCCAGAAATTTACAGTGTTTTGCATGTCATGAAATTGTGCCATTTTTGAAGGCGTAAATAATTTTTTCATCTACTCGAAAACCACAAAAAATAGAGTGTACCAAGGTACACTCTATATTTTCAAATCAAATAAAATAACTCATAGAGATATTCCTAATGGTGTAAACCATTTTTCAAACCAAGCTTGTATGAGAAAGTTATGGGACAAACAGTGCAAGGTAAAATTTTGGGTATCAATTCACTCTAGAGGCTATAACTTCCTACTCAGAGGTCAGATTGGGGAAAACAAGTGGTCAATAGAAATATATTGAACCATAGAAGAAAATGATGGTGTTATATTGGGAATTTGAGTACCCAAAAGTGTACAGGAAGAGGTGGAAGATTCATGTAGCAATTAATACTAAAATATAAATTGGCCTTAAACTTCAATAGATTGTATCTAGCATCATTGAGCTTGGATGAGGGAGAAAATTGGTTAGATTTTTCAAAATGGGGTCAAGAAGATACCCAATTGAGTTTTTAACAAAATACCAAAGGAGGTAGTGTATGGATGAAAGAACATGGATGAAGTTACTCCTAGAATGAAATGTGTATAAAAGGAGTAAATGGGTAAAGGTCAAATGGCTATAACTTACTGCCATAAATCCGAATTGGGAAAGAAGATAGTCATTGGAAAAGTATTTTATAGAGAAATATATATATAAACCAAAAAATGTGAATTGAATAGACAAATTCATATGAAATCAGAAGGAAGGTTTAGGGTGAACTTAAAGGGGAAAAGTGTGTATATGTTTCCGTAAGTTGTATATTATGGGTTTTAGTTAACAAATGTCACCATATGCATATTTTTCAGATGGCATGGTTACAAATAAAACAAAGCAATGTTAGAGATGTTCGCGGATAAGAGGAAGGAGGGTAGATAAAATTTCCCAAATGTGCATGGATTTCCTTAGGAAGTTTCCAGATGAAGACATCTAGATTCAATGAGAATTATAGAGGAATTCCAATGGAACTCTGATTTAGAAAATGAATTCCAAATGAAAAATATGCATATCAATTGTGTATTCTAGGTAAGAAATTCCATCTACAGTTCATGTTAATGAATGAGTAGTGGGTAGGCATGGAGCTGCAACCATGGAAGTATGGAGGGATGGTTTTCATAGTAGGTGAAAGGGTTTGAACTTTGATTAAATATGAGAAGAGACATTCAAGGAAAGAGTGCTATTTTAGGATTCCTCACAAGATGATTAAAATGTAAGAATGCATAATGTTGAGATATGAATTTAGGTGCATTCATGAAGGCTTGGGAATCTAAGAACATGAAATGTATGTGTAAAGTACTTCACAAAAAGGAAACCACTTATGTTGATCAATGCTCTCAGTGGAATCTGGGTTTAAGAATAGATCATTTAGTGGATAAAATAATGAAATTCCATTCACTCTAAAGGATGCCAACATGCATATAAGGTAGTAGATGGATGATAAACCTATCCTAAAAGGGTTGACGTATCATGATTCTAAGTATTCTGATAAAGAGAGACTTAGTGTACACATGGAGATAAAGTGTGTTGTCTCTAGGGACCAAGTATGTAGTTTTGCAACTATACCCCCATTATTCTTGTCAAAGTAGTGTACTGGAAGCATGGTATAAATGATGTAACTTGAAAGATGAATAAATGAGGGTGCATGTAGACTAAGAGTGTCAACAGATGCATACAATGATGCGTTATGTGCATAGTGATGCTACAAGTATGAAACCATACTTTTAGGAAAGGCATTACATAAATCTAAGTGCATTCCATAATTTGACCAAGATCAAGAGTAACAAAAGATAGTAGAAGAGGTACCACTACGCGGGGTGCCAAATTATTTGAGTCTATTGTAACACTCAAAGAAATATGAAAATAATAAAAAGGGGATCGTTGATGCATATAGAGAATGTTGGGTGCAATGCAAAGGTGTTGAGTACATTACCAAAGTAGATTGGGATGAAAAAAAAATTCAAAAGAATTCAAGTATGGAGATGATAGTCTGAAGGGAAATCAATAAGGAACCATGAAGAAGAAAATGGTTCTACGCTTGGCATGGAATTAAAAAGAGACAAGCCTAAAGAGGACCCATATCAAGTCGTAAGGAGCCATTGGTTATATTCTAGAAGGCTGGAAGAACCAATGAAGTTTATGATGGAAGGTAAGGGAAATGAATATTATAAGTGTGGATCTACATCTCCTAAATCAATATCACTCATTTTCTTTAAGTCCATTACCATTGGAGTGGGCATGGATTTGCTTTCTGTCATACTGAAATTTTTCAGTATCTCCATAGTATATTTTCCTTGACTTAGGAAAATCTCATCTATTATCTACCATACTTATAGTCCCAAGAAATACTGAATCAAGACCAAATCATTCATTTCAAATTTAGCATTCAATGCTTGTTTGCATTCAACAATGAGTCTCTTTGAACTAGTAAGGAAAAGGTCATCCACATATAAGACCAAAATCAAACACACATTGCCATCAATGTGATAATATAAGTTT
>CBVK0102601818.1:0-10676 GCA_900067695.1 Picea abies
TCCATGAACAACATCTTTATCCAGAGTGGGATTTCTTCCAACATTATTTTCCTAGGAAATTTCGTAAACTTTCTTTTAGTATCACTAAAAGAATCAATGTACTCAACACAAAATTCAATCATATACCCATCCTTTACTCGAGCAAACCAAAAATTAATTTCTCGAGCCCACTTGTTATCCACTGCCTTCAACCTATCAACCATGGCTTGGTCCCAAACTATCGACTCTAGTAGCCTCAAAGTAGTATTAGTGGAAATCTACCCTTTCAACCATTCTTACAATAAATAAGGAAATTCAACAAAGTCTCATGCATATCAATGTAGATATATTTATCTTTCCATTACTTCACATTGACTCTCATACCTTGAGTTTTCCACTGAGAAAAATCATGTTCCTTTGCAGTTAACCAATCTTGAATTGGCTCACGAGATGGATACCACCTCATTTCTTTCCTTTGTCATTAAATACAATAATTTCAAGTCCCACAAATGGAACCATTTGTTGGGTAGTTTCATGCTTATGTTCGTCCTTCTTAACAATGGGGGGTTAATACCTAGGGTTTGTCCATAATTGACCAACAAAACCCCCAAAGTATCGACATATCAATCCTCATCTAAGGTTAAAGAAGATTAGACCCGAGATGGTATAAGGATCACAAAGATCATTTGGTCTTGTGTCAGGGACGAAGGGATAAACACAAAGAGATCCATCTGTGTTGGAATTCATATAATTCATTGTAGCTTACTTAACAGATAACAAGACATCACGAAAACAAACATTCATTCAAACATATAATTGACACCTCGTAGGCTCAAAATCAATGCAACTTTATTATCATCCTCATTTCATCAGTCACATGCATACATGAAGAAAATCACATATAGAAAACAACAAAGGACCATATTCCCTCAAATAATTCCCCATATTTACAATACATTGTGCCCTTCACATCCTTTCAGACCTTTGACATATGACATACTCAAACTTACATCCAGAGACATTACAATACTACAGAGGCTCAGAGCAAGCCCTTGAACAATGAACAACCAACAATAACTCAATGAATCAACAACCCTTTCTTTATTATCCTTGCTTCATTTTATATCCTTCTCAATTCTAGAGCTCTATCTCTTTCAGTTCTCCTTCACTCGATATATTGACTCACAATCCCGCACGCTTCTAGAACCTTCCTGCATTCCACATAGCTTTTCAGGAATCAGAGAAATGTTAACTACCTTGCTATCTCATCTTTTGTTTGCTCCATGTTCCCTTATGCTGCTGGTAGTAATCATTAAGGGAGATTTCCCAAAGATTCATTTCTTGATTCCAACATGCATCTTCTTGATCTAACATGCATTGGAAAAATTGGACTTTGTGCGCATTAACAAAACTCATCAAAACTTGATTACGTGCATGCTTCTTGTCACTCACGCATATTCTTGGACACACACAAAACTGAAATGAGTGCGCACAACTTTGTTTGTGCGTGCACATGATATTTACCCAAAACCTTGGGTGCCAACACTAAGGGAAATCTGCAATACTAGGATATGGTTGCAAGGGAGGATTTGGAGGAGCTTGAGGCCGTAGTAATGCTAGATTCCCACCAAGGTTCAGATAGGCAGTTTGTACTAGTTGGTTAAAATCTTTAGAATCAACATCAAAGTGTATTGAAAACCTCATTTTCTTTTAAAATCTTTAGAATCAACATCAAAGTGTATTGAAAACCTCATTTTCTTATGTCTACCTTGTTGCCAAAATACATTTGGAAATATTCCATTTTGCCTTTGTTTCCTCTATTCCCACTTTTGTTACTCCCTCGATTGAAAAATGTCATCTAATTGCATTATCATTCCCCTTAGTGCACAATTATTAAAGAAAAATACAAGACTCAACATAGTGAACATCTATTACAATTTTGTTTAAAATGATTTAGCTATGGCTCTAGAAATGACACAATAATTGAAGCATGCAAGGGAAAAATGAGTAGGAATAAAGTAAATAGAGAAAAAATCCATAATTGAACATGCAACCTTCTCATTATTTTTCTTTTCAAAATTTGTACTCTATACTTAGTTGAAAATTTCTCTTCATATGAACAATCTATATCTTTTTTAACAAGGGAAATGAATGTAAACGAATAAATTATGATAGGGATATAATGATAAAGGGAGTGTAACTAGTTAAAAATGATATGAAATGACATGGATGAATGCAAAATTTACGTTCAATGTTTATACATAGTCAGTTATTTCTATTCATAGGACTATACAATTTTTCCATTATAAAGATAATAATTTGTAAGGAATTCCTTTGAGGATATTCCTAAACAGGTTCCCAAAATTATCAATGTGTTCCCAAATAACCAAATTATTCCTTTCACCCAAACTACATTCTCAAAGTGCATAATAATATGAGTTTACAACATCAAAACCAAAATGTCAAACTGTCGATATATCTTCTTGAGACCAGACAGTAAAATTAATGCCATATACATGTTGAATAAATCTTTAATAGATCCTCTTTTACAACTTCTCTTAACAAATTCTTTAAACTAGATAAACATGGGGAAAATGATATAGAATTGTAATGAAATATGATTGGGAAAATATGGGAATAATGCATGGAACATGATAAAATAATGAGGGGTTAAATGCCTAGTTTATGCAATCGAAATAAAAAGAAACTTTCACTAGCATATCATGCCTTTTATCCCATTGCCAAATATATACTTGCACCTTATAATTGACAACTCAAACCCCATGTCATACTTTAACATTGAAAACCTTATGAATGACTAGCTGGAAATTGTTATACGAACTCAACCAATATTTACTTCTTTTTTAAGCAAACCCAGTTCTCGTAACCATGACTATTCAAGATTGTTGGTTTAAAAATAACACAAAGGTTGATATGTGAGTCAAAATTAGAACAAAAAGCTTAGTATTGTAATCACAAGAAGAACTAGTGGGTACATGGCCTCAATCTTTCATAATGAATAGAGTAAGTGTCGAGCACATAATGTGATTTGTTTTCCAAAAATGAAATGACCATTACTCTATCAAGTTAACCAAGAGATTGAACGTAATAGAGCTAGAAACTAAACAAGGAAATGGACTCAATTTATAATGACTTAAAATATCTATGAAGATTTAAACAAATTCATTTATACCAGCAAGGTTCGAACCAAAGAGACAAAGAGTACTTTGGTCACACACACACACATATTCATTCTAGTAATAAACAAACAATCTATAAACTTAGGTTTGAACCCCGATACAAGCTCAAAAAATATATCAATAATAGAAATTGGTTCAACCCATAACACGTTCTTCTTCAATAATCTTTCAGGAATAATGTGTTGACGAAGTGTCCTCAGACACGTAATTTTATTAATAAGGAAAATATAATTACAAAGAGAAGTGACGACTCAAAACCTACTTAACCTTACTTGAAGAAAGAGCTTGTTTTTATAGCTCAACTTTAAACTAAATTATAGGAGAACAACCAATCACATAATCACATGAATATGCTAGGTGTCCATTACATAGAAGCTAGGTGTCCTTATCCTAAAAATATAGAATAAACTAATTTATAAAAACATTTAAACTAGGAAAATACTTAAACTATAGATCTTTAGGATTATGAGGCTACCTTTAATCCAAAAGTTAAAATTTACAAATACCAAGTTCATCTATGAACTTAGTGAACTTTATTATGAGGCTTGATGATGTCTTTGACAATGAGTGATCTGATGAAGTGGTACTTAGTGTCGACATGCTTAGTCTTTGAGTGAAATACTAGATTCTTGGCCATATTTATTGTTGACTAACTGTCAATCAATAAGTTTGTTTCTGATTTTTGAGTTACACCAATATCCCTCAAAATTGTACGTACCCATACAATCTCACTTGTTGCTTCCCAAGCTGATATGTACTCTGCATTTTCCAAAGAATTGACAATTGGTGTTTGTGTTTTGCAATTCCAAGATATTGCCACTGAATCCATAGTCATTAAGTAACATGAAGTTGATGTTCGATCATCAATGTCACCTGCAAAATCAACATCTGAATATCCAACACGTCTAAAAAAAATTATCTTCTTGTAGAGAAGACAAAAATCTTTTGTACCTTGAATGTATCTCAATACCATTTTTTCCGAATTCTTGTGACTTTCCCTTGGTTCTTGCATAAATCTTGAAAGTATGCTAATTGAATATGAAAAATCCGGTCGAGTACTTATCAAATAAATGAGACTTCCAATCAATTGTTTATACCTTGTACTGTTTACCAATCCCCCCCCGGCCCCCCCCCAATCAAATTTTTAAAGTTTCAAATTCTGCTCCATGGGGGTAAGAGAAGGTTTACAATATTCTATGCCAAATTGATTTAATAAATCACTGGCATCCTTAGTTTGGCTAAGGAATATGTCATTTGGATGTTGAGTTACTTCAACTCCAAGATAATAATGAAGTGTACCTAAATCTGTCATTTTGAACCTTGCTTGTAGTTCTTCCTTAACCTGTTTGACGTGGACTTCATTATTTCTTGTGATGATTAAGTCATCAACATACTGTACATGTATCTCCAAGTTCTTATCCTCAATCTAGAAATACAAGTATCATCAAACTTACTGCGTTGAAAACCCACCTTTCGTAGGTAATTATCAATTTTCGCATACCATGCATGAGGAGCTTGTTTATATCCATATAAGGCCTTCATAAGTTTACATATTTTATGTTCATGTCCTTTAACTTCAAACCCTTTTGGTTTATTCATGAAGATTTATTCCTTGAGATCACCATCCAAGAAGGCAGTTTTGACATCCATTTGATTTAATCCATTTTGAGCAACCAAATTGATAATCGTTCTTATTGTGTTCCAATTAGCTATTGGAGAAAAAGTTTCCTCATAATCAATCCCTTCCTATTATGAAAATACCTTAGCCACAAGTCTTTCTTTGTACCTGTGAATTTTACCATTAGGCTTGTACTTGATGCGATAAACCCATTTGCAACCTTTGGGTTTAACATCAGGTGGAAAATCAACTAACTTCCATGTCCTATTGGCAAGTAATGAATCAAAATCATTAATCATTGCTTCCTGTCATTCTTTATGTGCAATTTCTTCAGCAAAAGTAGAAGGTTCAATGGAAGCATGCACATAATTAACTTATGATCTTGAAGATCCCCTAGTTCATGTTTTGTTCATTTCATATGAATGAACATCTTTGTGTTCAACCCACTTTGGCCTCTTATGTTGAGAGGATTGTGGATCAAAATAACCATAATTATTATTAAAAGGAGGATTTTCAAAAATTGAGACTCTCCTTTCCTCTGAAGTATTTGAAGTTGGAGAATCTTCTTTTGAAATTTTAGTATCAAAAGAGTCCTTTGTAGTTTCATTATCAAAAGAATCAAAATATTTTTTTGATGAAGAAATGTCTCTTGAAGAAACAATTTTTTTTCAAACCAAAATGTTTTCTTTGACTTGTTCAACTTACCTTTACCCTTAGTGTTTTTCCTCTAAATGACTAAGGAGATGATTAATCTCATTAGAAAGTTTACTTTTAGTTTCATAAAAATTACATCTCTAATGACAATGAATTTCCCATATGAAAGAAACCTATACCCTTTGTTTTCATTAGAGTATCCAATGAAGATACACTTCATACTTCATTTTTCTAATTTAGTCATTTTTTCCTTAGGGACTAAAGCATAACACGTTGATCCAAAAAACCTAAGATGATTTACCTTGGGTTTGAAACCATACCAAGCTTCATAAGGAGTTTTTCTATTTAAAGCTAATGTAGGTGACTGATTTCTGAGATAAACTGCAATATGGACTACTTCAGCCTAATATTTTGTGCTCAACCCTTTGAACTGCAACATAGATCTTGTCATGCCCATGAGAGTTATGTTCATCCTTTCAATAACTCCATTATGTTGTGGAGTATAGGAATTTGTCAGTTGCTTCTCAATTCAATTGTCTCGACAATATCATTGAATTCAATTGAAGTGAATTCTCCTCCATTATATGTTCTCAAAGTTGCAACCTTTTCTTTAGTTGCATTTTCAACCATGTGTTGAAAATTTGTAAATTTTTCAAAAGATTCAGACTTTGCCTTTAAAAAGTACACCCAAGTCATTCTAGTGTAGTCATCAATTAAAAGTATAAAATATCGACATCCACAGAAAGAAGATTCCATTGAACCACATATATCACCGTGAATCAACTGCAAATACTTTGTTTCTGTCCATGAGTTGGTGGGAAAAGCTTCTCTCTTTTGCTTTCCAAAAATGCAAGCTTCACATTTAGAATTTTCTCTCTTGAAATTTGGCAAAGCTTTTACGAAATATTGGGACTTAAGTTTCAAGAGACTTTCACATCAAAATTGGTTGTTGCTGAAAATCATGCTTTCTTGGAATAAATTTGCCCTTCATTCTTAGTAATTTCCCATCTTCATATCCTATCATTATTGTTTTCAAGTTGTACTTATTTGAGTTAATCTTGACCAAACCATCTTCCACAATTATTTGATTTCCATCTTGTTGGATTGTGACTAAGGATAACAAAATTTTCTTAAAAGTTGGTACATACCAAACATTTGAAATCCATTTTTCACTAATTTCAGGAAGAAAGACTTTGATTGAACCTTTTCCTTGAGGTATATGAGTTGTATCATCAACCAAATAGATGGGATTTAGTTGAACATCTTGATAATTCTAAAAATAATCTCTATGATAATTCATATGCTAAGTATCTCTTGTGTCCAATATCCAATCATTTTCAAATGAATCCCTCAAACGATTTTGAGAAATAACTGATGCTACAAAATCTACTTGCTGAATTGTTGTAAAAACATATTCATATAGATAATTTTGGTAATCTTGATCTTCTGCATATTGAGCTGATGGTTGGGAATCTAAATTTGATTTTTTCTTGAACTTTGACAACTAATCATTGTTTGTTAGGCAATTTGATGCATAATGTCCCATCTTTAAACATCTCTTACATATCACTTGATTGAAATTCCCGCCTCTTCTTGACTATGTATTATTATTGGGAGGATTACTTGGAAAATTTTGTTGATTAAAATTACTACGACCTCTACCTTGACCATGACCTTGATTAGAAGATTGATTCTGAAAATTTCCAAAATTTTGTTTACCTCTTCCTCTCAAACTTTCAACTTTAGTAAAAAGAAGATCTTATCCTACTTGTTTTTGTTTGCCAAATGATTTACTATGTTGATCTAGTAGTTCACTAAGTGAATCAAACATTACAGTCGATAACATATTGGTTATTTTCAAAGTATCAAGAAAATGCTTATAAGATTGAGGTAAGCCATTTATCATAATAGAGACCAAAACACTGTCTTCAAGTTTAAGAAAATGACCCTTCATGATTTCTTGATGAATGTTATTTATCCTTGAAATGTATTCTAATACATCACCATTATCAATTAATCTTTGTTTAATCAATTTCATTTGTAGACCAACTTTTTGAGATGCATCAAGAGTATCAAAAAACTTCGCATCTTTGGAATTCTCAATATGAACAAACATGTGTTTAGATATAGAATAGCGCAATACAACAAGTTCGTTTTCATCTCTTAATTTCCATTTTGCTAAAGGAGTAGTGACAATCAGCTTAGTTGGAGCAATATCACCATCATAAATGTCACACCACAATTCATTATAAATCAAAGTGTTCTGCATGTGTCGATTCCAAGATTTGCAATTCTTGGGTCCATCTAACTTATCCTATTATGTAAATAGATTGATTAATTTAGACATGATGGTAGACTACCTTATTGAAAAATTTCAAGTTAATGATCACACCACCACACTAAATAAACCTCAAAACACCGTGAAAGAGAGACACAAGGCACCAAAAAGAAAGAGTACACACTCCACGCAAAAAAAAACACTTTGAAAGGCTTGGCCTTAACCCTTTAAAAGTCTCGTTAAAAAAAATGTTTAAGAAAGTATTGCACTGGACTCTTCTCAACTTATGAGATTCAAGATTACAATCATATATTTCAAAATTTGACCATTTTACAAGACTTCTAATCTTTACAAATAGTAGAATTTGTCCCCTTTAACTAGAAAAATATTCAATTACATAAATAACCCAAAGTAATTACATGAATAACCCAAAGTAAAACTTATCTAGTTCATAACTCCACTTTAATCTCTTATCACTCCATTTTTATCACATAAAGTAAGACCTTTTACATTAACATAGAGTTATACTCTATGTTAAACCATGCTTTAAAATATTTTTCATAAAGCCATATCTTTGAAAGTTATGGATTTATGAAATGTTTGGGTGGAGGGGATCAATAATCTCATGTTCTTACCTAGCCTTGATTTGTATCCTTGAAGCCCTCATATTACTTTCAAGGTCTTTAGCATAATTGAACATGGCATCTAAGTCAATTGACTTCTTTCTCTTAGGTCTAGGGAAAAATTAGCTTCAAAAGTAGCAGCATAATTTACCATGGCATTTCATCATATATAATAAGGAAAGAAGCCAAAACAACTAAGAATATTTTGAAGCAATAAAGAATAAGAAAACACCACGATAAAGGCCTTATGAAATGTTATTATTGTAGGAATAATGATAGATGCTTTCTTTCTAACTTTTGCTTTTGGCAGTGCTAGTTAGAGGATAAGGAGGGGGGTGGAAAAGCGGGTGAATTTAGAATGGTAAAGTGGGACATGACTACACCGATGACCTATGATGTGGGCTCACTGGATATAATTGGAAGACATAGGTGATGAAGAAGAGGTATCTTTCAGAGCCTGGGCCCACTACTGGAGAGTAGGGTATCGCTTATTTCATTTGTTACCTACCTGCACCTTTGACCTTCCTACCCAATTAATGAATTTGTTAGAAACAAGTGGCAGGCAAGTTCAATGCAGTATTAGCCTTTAGAATAGATGATTCGGTAATGACCAAGAGTTGCTTCAACCTGTTATAAAGAATGGAAAATCCATCAATGGAAATGGAAATGGAAATCATGAAAAATGAGCAACCATGAATCATGAAAAATGAGAAACCATAATGACATATATAATGGAAACTCGGAGTTGGTTGAAATGAAGTCAATTCTCTCCATTATTTTCTCAATCGAGTTACTTACTGGGCCAAACAAATTGAGAGATTATTCAGGGTTTCGATCGAAATAAGTGGGGCGAGGAAGAATGGATCGTCCATATCATGGACGAGGAGATCGTAATGTAATATATAATAGCAGCATTGTCGAAGGATTTACCTTTGTGAATTCGATTTTTCCATAAAGAATATTAAAGGGAAAGAGAAAAAGGTTGATGATGCACTCAACACAAGAATACATACAATGCATGGTACAACAATTAGCATATGTAAATAAGATTAAAAAAAAAATGTATTGAATCTTTTATCTCAGATGAGCACTATCTAAAAGTAAAAGAAGGATTACAACCGACAAATTTACAATAGAAACATGAAGATTAATTGATTTCATCACTAAATAACCCAAAAAAGTAAGGAAACATGACTCCATCATGGTAGTGGTGGACAAGTTGACAAAATCCGCTCACTTTATTCCAATTAAGTCAACTCATAAGGTAGCAAACATAGCAGAAATCAATATGAAAGAAGTTGCTAGACTGCATGGAATACCCAAGGCCATTGTTTCAGATAGAGACCCAAAGTTAACTTCAAACTTTTGGAGAGGTTTATTCAAAGGTTTTGGCACAAATCTGAATTTCAGTACAACATACCATCCACAGACTGATGGCCAAACAGAGGGAGTTAATCAAGTAATTCAAAACATGTTGCAGATGTATGTGATGGAAAAGACATCTAAGTGGAAGGATTATTTAGATTTAGTGGAGTTTTCATACAATAATGTGTATCATGCCTCTCTGAAAATGAGTACATTTGAATCTTTGTATGACAGAAAATGCAATACCCCAGTAATATGGGATAAAACCAATGGCTAGAGTGGTAATTGAGCCATAACAACTCAAGGAAATGGAAGAACAGGTTACCAATATCAAGCTAAAATTGAAGGCAACACATTATAGGCAAAATAGTTAAGTAGATAAAAGAAAAATACCAATGGAATTCAAAGTTGGGGGGCATGTGCTCCTAAAAGTTGAACCAAAGAAAAGTTATCTAAAGTTGGGGAGTTGTACTAAGTTGGTAGCCTGATATTTTGGACCTTTTGAAATCCTGGATAGGATAGGACCTGTTGCATATAAGTTTGCATTGCCTACTACCATAAATACTCATAATGTGTTCCATGTATCTTTGTTAATGAAGTATGTGCATGATTCTAACCATGTCATTGATTGGGCTTTGATCCAGGTGGAACCGAAAGGATAATTCTAGATACAACTAGTCTACATCCTAGAGAGGAAGGTTATTTTTCTCGGGAATAGAGCCATCGGGAAGGTCAAGGTCCAATGGACCCACTACAACCCTAATGAGGCAACATGGGAGCTGGAGGATGCTATGCGGGAAGTGTAAATTCTAACCTTGTACCATATCTACTACAAACTGATATTCAGAAAAGAACAGAAAAGATACAATGGAAAATACAAACATTACACAAAGATTTTTCACCTGGAAAAAAACAATACTGCAGATCTCCCACTGTAACAAGGCTTATCACAGTCCCGA
>CBVK0102601838.1:0-14201 GCA_900067695.1 Picea abies
TAAAACATCGTGTCCCTTTATTTGAACCATTGTACCTTTTCATTTAAAATGATAAACTAAACTTTAATTAATATTATTTTTCCCTTTTATTCTTTATTCATATTTTCATGATTTATTCTCTTTAATCATGACTATGTATCGGTTCATTTTACCGTGAAGGTTTTTCATAAATTGATCACATTCATGGATCAATTTAATCCTTTATAATCGATATCAAATCTCTTTTACTTCACAGAGACCAGATTCCATGGAGGCGCTTCCTTCAAGCTATTTCATATGACCATACGTTACAGAACCACTGGCTCAACAATTTTGGCAATGCATTACACTCTGCAATGTCAAACCTCTTTACCATATGACCAATGGCAGTGACCTCACGATTTAGGGAATTAGACCAAATGAGCATTTGAGCACTTCTCAGTTCAACGCCTACGATTCATCCTCCTGATGAGATAGACGACTGACAGGGTTTCACCGTTTTAGAATTCGAGTCTTCATGACTTCACACTCTCAGAATTCCTAATCACGAAATTGTCGGTCAGATCGAAGGTATCATATTCTCCACGAAGATGGACGGTCATCGGTTCTTTGGCGTTTTTCTCATCGGGTCTCATGACCTCTAACAACTCAAAAATCCCGATTAGGATATCACTGAAATGATTGAACAACTCACATTTGTTTTGCAAAGACACATCAATGGTTTATATTTGATCCTTATATTTCTTAATCCGACGGCCAGGGCCTAATCAAGCGTTGAGATGGATGGCTGTCAGGATTTCATAACATTGGGCGAGTGCTGTGGTGAAAACTCTCGGTATGGCATCGCCGAAAACATCGGACGGTTCGCATATGATCTTGCCAAAACGATCGGATGGTTCGAGTTTTATTTCATGAAAATAGATCGACGGTCCATAGACTTGGTGATCCGATGAATGACGGGGTTTCAAAATTCCTGTGATAAAGGAGGGTTGACACTCCAACTCCCATTATCCAAAATGCCACTCTCATCGGATTGACGATCCACGTCGCTCCTCCTTTGCTTTGAATCTAATGATCCACGTCGCTCCTCCTTTGCTTTGAATCTAACGATCCATGTCACTCCTCCTCCTGAGCTTTTGGAGCTTCAGCTTTCGGGGTTTTGAACAAACCTCATCATTGATCTTATGCCACGATTATCCTATTCTTCCACTTTGATATGATCTGACAGTTGTTGAGGCTCTCGAAGAAGATCAATGATCGACAACTTCCTTCGTGCATCTATGTTGGATCTAACGGCCCATGGATATTTGTTCCTGTTGTCTCCAGCAATCTCTATCGTCCATCGAGATTATCGATGGCTCCTTTCTCTGAACTCAATGCCAACCCTTCTGATCTTAACTCGACCCTCGTCCTTCATCTGAGCTCTTTCAAGCCTCTATTCCTCTTGAGATTGATTCATACGAACATTGTTGATCCTATCGTGATCAACAATAATCACGAATTTCTTCTGCTACTTGATATACTATGCAATGCACTTTTCCTATTCACTCTTCTTCCTAGGCTTGCACTATCTTCCTCTTCACATTGTTTGACATCTTCTGCTTAATTGCTATGCTTGTTGACATCAATGAAAATCTCAACTGTGGTATTTCATCATAAACAATAGATCATCAATTCGACTGTTGACATCAATGACAATCTGTCCAACAACCATATCTCATATCCAAAGTAGTTGATAGCATATCTATCATATCTTCAAGATATCTTAGCAGATCTATAACGAGCATGAAGAAATCGAAGGAAATATTTCAGGAGAATAGTCATACTAAGGGATAACTAAGGTTTTGCAGGTTTACGAAGTTTTACGTAGGTTGTAAGAAGGAATAGGCGCATATGCACAGGAACGAACATACACAAGCTTCCTTAAGGCCTCTACGTACATACATGGGGGTTCAATTGTGACATGCACGTACATGTGTTTACATATTATTACAGGGGCAGTTTCCATCAGTGGGTTATTTTCTAGGGTAGTTTATCAGGTCTTAGGGATGGCATCAACACCATTGAGAGTTAAAGACAGATTGGATGGAACATCCAACTTCCTATGTGCTTTACATACCAGGACTGAAGAGGAATTTTCTCTCAGTCTCAACTATGGACGACAAGGGTTTAGACATTATTTTTCAGAGAGGGAAGGTACTCATACATCTAGATAAAGCTATCTCAGACAACATAGTGGCCATTGGGGTTAGAGAGGGAAATTTATATGGCTTGCAAGGAAATCCTGTTCAAGATTTGGTACACGACAGTGACAACCTATGTGATTTTTTGCATAGGAGGTTGAGACACCTACACTATAGGGATTTTCATATTCTAAGGGGGATTGTTAAAGGTCTTCCAGAGTTCAGTATTGAGCAACATGAAGTGTGCAGAGGGTGTGCACTTAGAAAGAATGCTAAGGTTTCTTTTCCAAGCAACAGAAGTAGGTCCAAGGGGATCTTGGATGTTATCCATTCAAATGTGAGTGGGCCAATGTAAGTAGCATCATTACAGGGATCATCATACTATGTGACATTTATTGATGACTTTTCCAAGAAAACCTGGATCTTCTTTATGAAGACCAAGGATGAGGTCTTCAATCAGTTGCAGGAGTTTAAATCTTAGGTAGAGAACTAGACAGGTAAGAATATCAAGGTCTTGAGGTTATATAATGGGGGAGAGTGCACCTCCAATGACTTCAAGGATTTATACAAGGAGTTAGGGATGAAGAGGTAGTTGACAGTCTCATACAACCCTCAACAAAATAGAGTTGCAAAGAGAAATAATCGGTCCATCATCGGTTATGCTAGGGATATGATACATGACAAGGAGTTGTCTATGTTCCTTTGGGAAGAGGCGTGTAACATGAAAATATATGTGCAAAACAAGGTTCCTCACAGGATATTGGGGGACAAGACTCTGGAGGAGGAATTCTAAGGAGTGAAGCTAGAGATTAATCATTTGAGGATCTTTGGTTGTCCATTCTACATCCATGTGCTTGTGGAGAAGAGGACAAAGCTAGAGCCTTCAGGACATAAGGGTATATTTGTGGGGTACATCGATCCCTCAAAGGTTGACATGATATTCATTACAATGCAGAGGAAGACAATTATGAGTAGAGATGTTAAGTTCAAGGAGAACTTGGCATTTAGGAGATATTAAGAGTCATCAACCATGATAGAGGATGAGTAGCAACATTCATCAGTTCAGACTTTAGGTGGGGAGGATGAGGTATCCCCTTCCAGTCCTGTTAGGAGAACCAGGTGGCTATTGTAGACATTAAAGGATGTTGGTGAGGCTCCTAGGAGTTCAGTCAGAGAGCATAGGTGTTGGCCCTTAACCAAGTTTTGGAGATCCTTGGTCATGTTTGACCTACTTTGGGACTTCTATAGGCTGGACGAAGGCAGAGTGCAAGTTGAAGCAGAGATCGTGGGATCTCGACCCCTTTTTAGGGAAATTTTTGGGATTAGGGTTTATTTAACGGGTATGGGATGTCGGCCCATGGGTTTAACCATGTTTAGGTCCATTTTGTAATATATAAATAGATAGCTAGGTGATGTAAGAAAGAAGAATATGCTAAGTGCTAGAGTTTTATCTATGTGATTGCAGAGGCTTTGTGCATAGTGTATGTTGAGACTTGCAGAGCTAAGTGCAAGTGATTGTAAGAAGGCTCTATACTTAAACCTATCTTGAGGAAGGAGGATCAGGAGAGGTGCACGTAGATCTCATGTCCTATGTGGAGTGGGTTCTGAGGCTTTATGCATGTAAGGAGATTGACAAAATATAATAAAGAAGAGAAGAGTTGGTAGATGTAGCCCCACACTGGGGTTAACCACGTATATCCTGTGTTATGGTTTCTTTGTGCATTCTGGTTATTGTCTTGTGTATGTAATTTAAGCTTAAGTGCAGTAATGAATGTTTAGATGAATCTAGTATGATAGCTTAGTGCTTAAGTGATATGAATAAATTCTAGATATGATCTTTTTCCATGTGCTAAGTGCTTAGATGTGTTATATCTGGTTGAATATTGCGTTGTTCTGTAATTAGGTTTTGGATCTATGATATGAATAAGGATTAATTACTGATGAATGTTAACTACTAAGTGCTTTGTTAAGTGGTATAATCACATATCTGTGTCCCAGCTAGGTTGCAAACATCTAAGTCATGCAACCACCCCTGCCTCTACCTCAAGTGAGACTTCATCTACTTCGCAGGTGTTGCCGAAAGGGTCGATAGTTAGGGTTTTGTTGGTGCGCTTTTGAAGCATTGAACCTTGGGTCTGCCCCTGTGCCAACAATCATTCATTATGCACAAACCAAATAAAATACATAAATATATCATTTGGGATAGGGAAACAAATTCATTTATTCAATACTTAAATATTGGAAACTACAACCTTTGTAGGTCAATGCTTCGCGAACCTGGTATGGGATCCTCTTGATAATGCTCCAAGTGCACCTTCCAAATACCTTCTCTCACAATATGCGGATCACTCCAATGGAAGGGAAGGGATTGTATGGGATAAAAGGGATAGAGAGGGAAAGTTGAGGGAAGAACTCAAAAAAGGTTGCAAATACTTGGGCAAGGAGGGAAAGGGAATTTGGGAAGGGTTTCACCGTTCTAATGCTTGATTGTGGAATGAGACCCCAAAACCTCTTTTTATATGAAAAAAAGATAGTTATTAGTTTGGGGATGGGCTATAGTAGGTGAATTGGTTGGGAAACCTCCAATAGCCTGTAAATTCCACTGAATTCCTTGCAATTTTTTAATTTTTGCAACTTTTGGAGGTATATGCGGGTTATTTAGTGTGCAACTAGTGTATGTACATGGGTTTTCTAACATGCATCAAGCATATGTACATAGGAAGTAGTGAAGTAGGGTGCATACATGCTCCAAAAAATGGTTTTTTAAATAGAATTTCTCAACAGTGATTTGGCAAATAATGCAGGTAAGAAGGCCAATGCCATGTATGCATGAGTAGGGAGTTTTAGGGCTATAACACTAGGGTGAGTTGAAGCTTGCTGAGGATTGGTGTCCTCATTATCTATGATAGGTTGGTGCCTGAGAGGATTGGTGTCCTCATTATCTATGATAGGTTGGTTCCTGAGACTATTGGTTTCCTCATTATCTGTGATGGGTAGGTTCTTGTCAAGCTAAAAAATTGTAAATTGTAAGTTGGTTCTTGTAGAAGAACGTAAACAAATATGTTTTGTGGTTTTCTCCCACATTGGGTTTCCACGTAAAATCAATGTACTATGTTTTCTAGGTTGTGTTGATTTCTACATGCATTAGTGATTAAGTAAGCACTTCTAAATAAATTTAATCATTGAAACGAAATAAATTAGTGAAAATCGATACAATATTGATTCACCCCCCCCTCTTAGTGTTGTTGTGAGTTTCAAAATTGACTTGATACTTGTGTTAAGAGTGCCAAGAAATAGAGGGATGGATCATGAAGTACTATGATTCAAGGATATCTTAGATAGGTGGAGAAGGAGTTTCATATAGAGATCAAATCATTGAGAAGAGATAACAGAGGCTACCACAAGTGGGTTTCAGTTGAGTGAATCTACAAGGAAGCATTTCATTGTACGAAGTTTTTCGTATAGGATTTTTGTACGTGTACATGGGTGGTAGTGGAGAAATGCGAGTATATGTTGGCTTGCATAAGGAAAGACATGTACATATAACAAATCATGCATTTATGGGTTGTACAATAGATCAAACTTTTTCAGTTTTGTATGCAGTTGTATTTCGCTCAGTGGGCCATTATCCCTATTATGGGAACCCTTACTTTAGCATAATAAAATCATTCTCAACACTAGTTTCCCCTCTGAGTTTTTTCCAGGGTTATCTACCCAAAAATATTGGTGTTTCTGTGTGCGTGATATGGTTTCCATTTTTTTCTTCCTCTAGATTTATTGAATTGAATATTTCAACAGTGTATTTTTGTTTTGTGAGCTGTTAATCTGACTTGTAGTAAGAAAATCACTAGATAACAATATACCTAGGTGTTGGAGTAAGGAGATTCCAAAATGGTATCAAAGAACATGGTTTGAAGGGAAGTTATACCTTAGATCCATAATATTTGATAGAAGATCTATCATATTTGAAGGAGATCTTAGCAAATCTATAACCAACAGGCTAAAATCGAAGAAAACATTTCAGGGGAACAATTGTATTGAGGTAGAACTAGGGTTTTACAGGTTTACGGAGTTGTATGCGAGGTTACATAAGGGACAAGCTTGTACATACACGGGTCTCTTTGGACGTAGGCACATGCATATGTGGTTATCATTACAAACACATGTGTATATGTGAGTAGCAGTAAGCACAAGAGTGTACATATGCTGGGGTTCAATTGTGACAGACAGGTATAGGTTTATCCAAGTCAATACAAGGACAATTTCTAGCAATACGTTATTTTCCAAGGAAGTTTATTAGGTCTTAGGGATTAAATTAGCACCTTTGAGAGTTGAATATAGATTGGATAGAGCATACAACTTTCTCTCTTGGAAATAAAGAGTAACTTTGGCGTTGAAGGAGTGTGCCCTTTGGGAGTTACTGGAAAACGTAGTTACTCCATCGATAGATCCGACAACTTTGGAAGTTCACAAAAAGAAGGATATCAAAATAGAGAGGGTCCTCTTGTATTCAGTGAAGGTTCATCTAATTCCTCACCTATATAAGAAGAATATGTCAAAAGAGATGTTTGATACCTTGTTAAGTTTATTCTAGAGAAAGAACATGAATAGGAAGATGGTCTTAAGGAATAAACTTAAATTAGTACATATGTCTAGATATGATAATGTTACCAGCTATCTCATGAGGATCACACAGGTGCATGATCATATTTCAACCATAGTGGAGAAAATGGAGGATGTAAAGCTCATGAATGTGGTATTTAATGGCCTTCCCATGTCTTGGGAACCATTTTTCAAAGGAGTTTTCCATCGGAAAAATATCCAACATTGGTAGAGACTTTGGGATGAATGCATCTAGGAAGAGACTCGAGATGAGTCTAAGAGAATCAATTAAGGGGGTAGTGAGGATAACTTGGCTCTTCTCAGTAAGATGAAGAAGGGAAAAGGAAAGAGTTTTAGAAAGAAGGGTAACAATGATGGATGATCATCACAGCTAGGGAAGAAGAAGGACTTGAGTAAAATCAAGTGATTCTCATGTCATAAGAATGGAAATTGTGAATCTCTATGTCTAGAGAAGAAGAAGGGTAAATGAAAGACATAGACAACAACATCAACATAGATGCAACTAGATGATTTTGCAATAAAGTTTGAGAAAGATTTATCACTAGTTTCTTGCCTTTCTACCAACACAACTATGAAGAGTGTTTGGTTCTTCAATAGTGGTTCATCTCATCATATGCTAGAAGAATGATAGATATTTAGTAGTGTGATGGAGAAAGAATTAGATTTTCATGTGCATATTGGTGATTATTCCAAGTATGCAGTGAAGGGAGAGGGAAAAATTATGTTTCAAATCGATTCAGGAGGTTTGTTAGATTCCCAAGATGTGCTTTACGTACTAGGTTTGAAGAAGAATATTCTCTTAGTATCAACTATGGAGGAAAAAGGTTTTTCTATTACTTTTCACATAGAGAAAGTACTCATATGTACAGATAAATCTATCCCATACAACGTAGTATTCGTTGGGGTCAGAGAGGTCACTTTATATATGTTACATGGAAATCTTATTCATGCTTTGGTACATGAAAGTGACAACCTATGTGAGTTGTGGCACAAGAGGTTGGAACACCTACACTACAAGGACTTTTCAATTCTAAGGGGGATTGATACAAGTCTTCCAAAGTTAAATATTGAGCATTAGGGAGTGTGCATAGGGTGTTCACTTGAAAATAATGCCATGGATTCGTTTCCGAGTAGCGAGAGTAGGTCCAAGGGTATCTTGGATATTATCCATTAAAATGTAAGTGGGATGATTTAAGTAGCATCATTACAAGGATTGTCATACTTTGTGACATTTATTAATGATTTTTCCAGGAAAACTTGGATATTATTCATGAAGAGAAAGGATGAGGTCTTCGGCTGGTTTCAATAGTTTAAAGCTTAGGTGGAGAACTAGATAGGTAATAAGATCAAGGTCTTGAGGTCAAATAATGGGGAAGAGTACACCTCCAATTAATTCAGGTATTTATGCAAGTAGGTAGAGATCAAGAGGGATATGATAGTCTCATACAACCCTCAATAGAATAGAGTAGCGGAGAAAAATAATTGGTCCATCATCGGTTATGTCAAGGATATGATACATGACTAGGAGTTGCCTATGTTTCTATAGGAAGAGGTGCATAACACAAAGGTGTATGTGAATAACATGAGTCATCACAATATATTGGAGGACAGGACTTTGGAGGAATCATTCTCATGAGTGAAGCCAAATATTAGTCATTTAAGGATCTTTGGTTGTCAAGTCTACATCCATGTTCATGTGGAAAAGAGGAAAAATATTGAGCCTTCAAGACATAAGGGTATATTTTTGGGGTACCACCGAACCTCAGGGGCTTACAAGATCTTTATTCCATCACAGAGGAAGAAAATTGTGACAAAATATGTTAAGTTCAAGGAGAAATTGGTATCTAATAGATCTTGGGAGTCATAAACAATGATAGAGGACAAGGAGAAACATTCTTTGAAGGATTATAAACACTCAACAATTTAGACTTCAGGTGAGGAGGAGGCGTTATCCCCTTCTAGTCCTATTAGGATACCCAAATGGATATTACAGACATTGAAGGATGTTGGTGAGGCTCATAGGAGTGTGGTTAGAGAGCACATGCCTCTAAATAAGTTTTTTAACTATATGGAGCCTATGAGTAACATCATTGATGTTGAGCCTTCCAGTTTTGAGGAAGCAAAAAATCAACAGGTATGGAAGGATTCCATGGTAGAGGATTACACCTCTATTATGCGAAATAATGTTTAGGACATAGTTTCCATACTAGAGGTGAAGTCAATTCTGAGTTCTAGGTGGTTCTACAAGATCAAGCATGCTATAGATGGTAGCATTAAGAATTTCAAGGTGGGGTTTGTAGCAAGAGGGTTATCCCAAAAGAGGGAGTAGAATACGAGGAGACATTTTCTCCACTCATTGGGTATGATTCTATTCAAGATATTATTTCTTGCTTCAGTTATGAGGTGGAGGATACATGAGATGGATGTGAAAACAAAATTTCCTCAACCAGATCATTGAGGAGGAAGTATACATAGAGAAACCTCAGGGATTTGAGGTACATGGGAGGGATTCTCTTATGTATAGGCTTAATAAATCCTTGTACAGACTCAAACATGCACCTAGGGCATGGTATTCTAGGATTGATAGATACTTGTAGAGTATGGAATTTACCAAGAGTGAGGCAGATCCTAACTTGTAATTCATACTTGTTGGAGAGGATCCTCTCATATTGGTTTTGTATGTAGATACTTTGTTTCTCATAGGTGCATAGGAGCTTATTTTAGAGTGAAAATTGGATTTAGCTAGTGATTTTGAGATGGACATTGGATTGATGCATTATTTGTTGGGGTTAGAGGTATGGCAAGTATCATAAGAGATATCCATTGGACAAGGGAAGTATGCCATAGAGATATTGAGGATATTAAGGATGGAGGAATGTAAACCAATGGCTATGTCTATGGTTACCAATCCGAAGAAGGTGGTCACTTTAGAATTAGAGTTGGTGGATGCTAGTATATATATGCAACTGATAGGGTCCTTGATGTATTTGGTCAACACCAGAACACATATTTGTTTTTCTGTGAACACCTTGATTCAGTTCATGGCGGAGCTGATGTAGGTGCATTGGATCACAATGAAACATGTGTTCAGGTAATTGAGAGGTACATTGGAGTATGGATTGAGGTATCTTGGAGGAGATGAAGTGGAGTTGCAGAGATATACATACTCATATTGGGTAGATATTTCACTAGATAGAAAGAGTACCTCGGGGTTGTGCTTAAGCTTGGGATTAACAATGATTACTTGGTTCATCATTAAGAAAAATTCTGTAGCACTCAATTCATAAGAGGTAGAGTATATGGAAACGAAAATGGCTAGTTGTGAAGCCATTTGGCTTCACAAATTGCTTATAGGTTTATTTGATAAGGAGTTGGAGCCTACATTGATATATTGTGATAATCATAGTTGTATCAAAATCCTGGAGAATCCAGTATTCCACGATAGGTCCAAGAATATTGAGATTAGATGCCACTTCATCTAGGATAGGATCCAGAAGGGAGCAGTGAAGCTTCAATATATTTCCATAGATGAGTAGGTTGTAGATATTTTGACCAAGCCCTTGGAGAAAGGGAAGTTTGTGTTCTTCAGAGACAATCTTGAAGTGGTGTAAAATACCTTCCTCACTAAGAGGAAGTGTTGATGCATGTAGAATCATAAAGTTATTTCTGCATAGGCTTGGTGTCTAACATGCAAAATTCGTCCAAATCCTTATAATCTTGAATTTACTTTAATTAAAGAAATTATTAAACTAAATTTATTTTATTAATTAATTATTTAATTAATTGAGTTATTTCAGGAAAATGCTAAAAGTAGTTATCATGTAATCTTAGCATTAATCTCAAGTGAAGTGAGAAGTAATCTCAACCTTCAATCACTTTGGAGATCAAAAATAGATTATAACTCAATATTATAAAGCAAGGCTAGGGTGAAGGAGGAAGACACTTGATTTGATACTTGTGTTGAGAGAGTCAAAACAATGAGGGTTGGATCACAAAGGACTATGATTCAAGGAGATCTTTAATAGGTGGATAGGGAATTCCATCTAGAGATTAGATCATTGAGAAAAGAGAACATCGACATTCACAAGTGGGTTTCAATTCAGTGAAGCCATAGGGAAGATTTACATCGTATGAATTTTTCCATACGGGATTTTTGTACGTGTAAGAAGGAGTTAGTGGAGACATACATGTATACAAAGGCATGCTTAAGGATAGACATGTACATATTGAAAATCATGAAGATTTGGGTCGTACAACAGATTATACTTTTCTAGATTTGTATCCAGTTGTATTTCTCTCATTAGGCCATTATCCCTATTATTGGAGCCCTGATTTTAGCAGAATAAAAGAATTCTCAGCAATGGTTTTCCCTCCAGGGTTTTTCCAGGGGTATCTACCCAAAAATATTGGTGTTTATGGGTGCATGATTTGGTTTCCAGTTTTTTCTTCTGCTAGATTTATCGAGTTGAATATTTTAGCAATGTAATTTTGTTTTGTGAGCTATTAAGTTGAGTTGCAGTAACAAAATCATTAGATAAAAATATACCTAGGTGTTGGAGCAAGGGGATTTCAACATGGATCATCATCAATGGAATGAAGAAATAAAGAACATAAGAAAATGATATTACTTGGTTTGAAGGAGGGTACTATGCTATGATCCAAGGGGGGCATATATGGGGTTAAATGCAAATGATATCACCCCAAGGGGGAGCATATATGGTTCTAAATGTACATGTAATGTGTAAATGTATATGCAATAGGGTCGGCCTAATAATCACAGGGCCTCATGTGTAGTGTGTGAATAGGTATGTATAGAGATAATTTATTCATTATTGAGGAGATGTGAATTGTGATGTATGAATGTATTTGGATATTTGGAGGAGGTTCTCCTATTCTTTAAATATTTAGTGTGTAAACTATCTCTCTTATCTATATTGGAGTTGTACTCCACACTCACATTGGTGTACATGGTGTGTACTTCTGGTTTATTCTGATATCTCAAGCATTAAATTCATAACACATTGGAAATGGTATTTACTCTAAAGAACTTCGATCATTATTTATTGGAAAAACCATTTACAGTCTGCACCGACCACCAAGTTTTAAAATATTTAGTAAATAAGTGGGTGCATCAAGGAAGAGTATTTTGATGGATCTCATTATTCTAAGAATTTTAATTTGACATAATCATTTGAATAGGAAAACAAATGCCAGGCCTGACCACCTATCTTGACTTGAAATAGGTGAAGACCTGACAAGGATTGATCATGAGTTACAAGATGCTCATTTATTTCAATTCGTAGTTTCCCCTATGGAATTTGTAGACATAGTTCAATTTATGGAAGAGGGGAATTCACCTGAAGAACTTTGAGAGAAAAAGAAGAAAATCATGGCAATGAAGGTTTCCCCATTTATACTAATGAATGAATTTTTATATAAGTTGGGACCCGATGACATATTAATGAGATGTTCTCTCGAGAATTAATGAGAAGGAATAATGGAGGAAGCACATGTTGGTCCCTTAGGTGGCCATTTCCAAGTAGGCATAACTGCAAGAAATATTATTCGAGTTGGTCTTTGGTTTTTGACTCTACACAAAGGTTGTTAATTGAAAGTGAAAAAATGCGACATTTTGCAATGAATGGGTTAATCCTTAAGAAGTTATGACATTCCCTTAATTTTAGTAAATCCTTGTTTACCATTTGATATTTTGGAAATTGACTTCATTGACCCATTTCCCCAAATATCCAAACAGATGGGATCAAAGTACATAATCACAATGGTTGAATAACTGACAAAGTGGGCTAAGAAATAGCCAATCAAATCATGCACAAAGGAAATTGTAGCCAAATTTATTTATAAAAATATTATTACAATGTTTGTATGTCCTTTAACTATCATCAGTGAACAAGGTACACATTTTTTCAATGGAACAATCTAAATACTACTGGAAAAATTTATGATTGATCATATAAAAAAATCCACTTATCATCCACAAGAAGATAGGGCAATCGAATCATTCAATCAAACCCTACACAAAAGTTTGACCAAAATTTGTGGATTCGATCGAGATAAATGAGATGATAAGGTGACATAAATATTATGGGCCTATAGAAATTATTATAAGAGATCCATCAACCACACACCCTTCAAGTTTATATATGGGAAAGAATCTATAGTTCATCTACAACTCTGGAAAAATGAAAAAACGGTTTTGTTTGTCCTCAGATATGATTTTACACTAGGCACACAAAAGTTCTTCCACCAATCAAACAAGTTACAAGAAAAATGGATGATTTCACTCCACCATCAGGAGGTTTAGAATAAACAACAAAAGGTATGGAACTATAGACACATAAAAAACAAAGATATCGAACAAGGGGATTTTGGTATACTTTATGACAATCAAATCAAAGGGAAACCTATAAAGTTGGAAACTACATGGTTGGGACCCATTGTGATTGAAGATATTTGTCCAGCTAGTGAAGAGAAACTAAGAACCTTGCAAGGGTGCTTGTTTTATAAATTTTTTTAATAACGATCAACTAAAAAAATATCATGCATAGAAGTAGTGAAGATGACTATTGGTGAAAATCTCCTTGGAGATGATGATAGTCATCGACTAGGTCAAAAACCACTTTATGGCGGCTTGGTTTTAGAATAAATAAATTTTTAAAAATAAAAGAAAGAAAAGGAAAAAAATCAAAGAAAAATATAAAAGAAAAAAAATAATGAAAAAATATGATAGTAAAAAATAAATAAGAAGATAAAAGAAATGAAAAATACAGAAAATGTAGAATTAAATCAGTCAGATAGGAAAATTAGGTATAAAAATGTCTAAGGATAGCAATATAATTAAGGAGATTATATATGAACTTGACCACCAATAAGTGTTAACAGTCACCTATGCAGGTCAAATGAGATGGAAAAATAATCTGACTACTGGAAATCTAGTTGAGGTAAGCAGAGAAGGCAAGATTAGTTGACTGGAAAATTGATGAAACTAAAGAAAAAACATCCGTACCTCGACATATCAGACTTTTCTAGGCTTATCACCAGTTGTATTTCTCTTAGTGGGCCATTATCCCTATTATAGGAGCCTTGATTTTAGCATAATAAAATAATTCTTAGCATTGGTTTTCCCTCCAGGGTTTTCTAGGGGTATCTACCCAAAATTATTGGTGTTTATGTGTGCATGATTTGGTTTCTGGTTTTTCTTTCCGCTAGATTTATCAAGTTGAATATTTTAGAAGTGTCTTTTGTTTTGTGAGTCATTAATCTGAGTTGTAGTAAGGAAATCACTAGATAAAAGGATACCTAGGTGTTGGAGTAAGGGGATTTCAACATGGATCATCATCAATGGAATGAAGAATGAAAGAACATAAGAAAATCATATTACTTGGTTTCATCACATGT
>CBVK0102601843.1:0-12540 GCA_900067695.1 Picea abies
GTGGTCTCAGTGCGCCAGAGAGGGATGTTACATTCACCTAGAGCAGATGATGGAATGTGGAATACTGAAGGTACACATTATCGGGGTGGGACATGCATGTGGGGAATGACAGTTTGTGAGCACTGGGAATAAGTGTGCTCCTTGGAGAGAATCCTTCATGTTGCATAGTGCAACTTCCTGTAGCCTCACCCTATCTTAGGATTCATTTTCCCTATGCACAGTTTAGTCCCATATCGAGGGTGAGCCACTACCAATAGCTTGAAGAAACAGGGTCTAAGAATAAGAGGTTCATGGAAGGTCTTCATGCAGTCGGTTGTCTTCTCATAAAAATATAAATATCAATTCTATGTTAATTTTGCATGCTATGTTGTATGTTGTTAATCTTGTACAGGTGTTAGAATGTTATCATATCTTCTTGTTTTTATTTCATGTATGTATTAATGTCGCTTCCGCATGAATATGTGTGTGAAAAAAATGTTTATGTCCATTTAAAATTTCACTAGATGTATATATGTATATCAAAGCATGATAGTTTCAAGTGGCATGACTGACTTGGGTGGTTGGGTGTGTTATAACTAGTTTTCAGAACAATTTGGTTTTGTGTTACTAGTGTGTCCCCGGCAAGGGCGGTCGGGGGATGTTAAAATATGGTGTAAGAGCCATTGTTTAAATATTGAAACCAAATGGGCCACAAATGTGGAACTTGAAGTAAGAATTCCACAAGAATTTTACAGAGTGCCAAGAGGGCGCTGAGAGAGCTCCTGGTTGGTATTGGAAAGATCATGAGGTATAAAGGTTTGATAAACCATGATAGATGTGGTATATGACCAAAAATTTAAATTGGGTCATTGGATATCTTTGGAGGGAGACATATCCCCCTACAACCATCAGATTGGGATAAGGTGCATGAAGTTTAAGAAATGTTTGGGGTTCGACAATTTGGGGGTTGTGCGGTGTTCATCAGTTGAATCCTCCGAAGTCCCGTAGTGATTCTTAGTCGTAGATCACTTGGGAGGAGGAGATCCATCATATTGCTCTTGTGTTTCGAAATTCGGGGAAATCCATTGGAGGTTACACGATAGTGAAATTGTCGAAGTCTTGAAACTACAAGAAGCAGTCATCGACAATCGACGATTCAATAGTTTCGAAAAGGGATACATAATAAGAATCTTTGAAGTCTCGGTTTTCTAAAGTGATATGTCTTGAGGACGTCACTAGGAGTGACGTGGAAGTGTTTGACAATTCAAAAATTTGTTAGTTTGGGAGTTTTTTGAAAGTGCCGATGAGCTAGTAAAATTGTCGAAGTCCCGAGTTTTTGAAGTGATGTGTCATGATGACTTCACCGGGGTTGACACAAACTAGTTTGACAGTTTGACAATTCAACAATTCGATGATTTGAGAGTTTGACAGCTTGGAGAAAATGCCAAAGGCAGGAAATCCCTGAAGTCCTGAAGCATCGGGTATGAGGTGGAAAGATGATATCACCTAGGGTGATGTGGAACTACCTAGGTCCTCCACATGTCACTCATTTATGTACTTTTAGTAGGCCCTTAGGACTAATTGTAACCTGAAATATGTCACTCAATGGTGGGGCCATGTGTCACCACTTTTATTGGTGACAGTTGTACATCGTGGGCCCCGAAAGGTTAAGCAATTAGGGAGTCTAGCATTCGGGAAATATTTTTGGAAGAACTTTTGGACCTACAAAGTCTCGAAGTTCCAAAGTGACATGGCAGTGATGTCACCTAGGGGTGACGTGGACACACATGATGCATGCCACATGTCAGTGTGTTATCTACTTTTGAAAGGATTATTTTCCATTCAGAGATTGATAAGTGTCATCCCTTGGATTGAGCCATGTGTTTGCTTCTAGTGTTCTTCCACATGGTGCCAGATCCTGCAATCCATAACCTTAGAACTCGTGAGGAACTTGGTTAAGAATGGTTAAGTATGAAGAATTTTGAATCTCTGAAGAATGGAGTAAATCGTGATCGTTGATCAGAAAGGATGGATGGAGCTAGGTTCCATAGTCCGAAAGAGTGGTACTCTAGGGGATTGTGCTGCAAAATTGTTGCAGTCGATGACTTCTGGAGGCCTGAAGGATAGAGTCCATCATGACCATTGATCATAGATGAAAAATGGAGGCAGGAGATGAGATATCTAGTGGGTCTACACTTCAGGATATTGGTAGTGAAGTGTTTTGGAAACCATCAAACCACTAGAGTCCCAGAGCTCCTATCCATCGTTGATCCGAGTAGAGTATGTTGAATGTACATCCATTGTCCTTCACGGTTTCACCAATTTGGGGTTCCAAGATATTTTTTGTAAGGTACTTTGAAAACTGTCGAAGCTCAGAGTCCCAAATCTCTGAACCACCATATATCTAAAAATGGAAGTAGGATCGTTGATCTGTACTTCCTCTGAAAATTCAGAGAATCGACATTGAGGGAAAATGTATTGTAGTGGAGGAATATCCTCTGAAGCCCCAAAGTTCTAGAGGCCTGAAGCATAGGATAAGCGCCTAACTATTATTCTTTGGTCACAACCCCTGTTCACATGAATTTGGGGGTCGAAGGAAAGGGGCTAGTGCCCAAAATTTTTGTTAAAAAAAAAACGGGACAAATTGTTCAAGTAGCCATAAGTTCATGATCAATACTCAAAATTGAGCATGGAATTAGCCATTGGAAAGGTCTTGAATAGTAGAATATAATTGTTCACCTAGAAATAGGATCTGAAAAGTCAATTTCTTAGGAAATCAACATAAAAAAAGCTCTATAAGGAGAGTGGCTCCAACAAATCAAGAAGTCATAAGACCCCTGACAAGAAAGGAATATCAAGGAGTGGTAACAAACATCGCCATCACTCCAAAAATCATTCCCATAGAAAAGCACATAGTATCTCAAGTCCATCCCCTGTCAGAAAGAATATGAGGTCTGGGGTGGATGATTTGAAAGGAGAAATGAATAAGATCAAACCTCCTACTTTTGATGGAGAGAAAAAGAAGGATGAAGATGTTGAGACATGGATGCTAGGAATGAGGAAGTACTTCCAATTGGATAACTATTCTTCTCATGCAGAGGGAAGAATTACCATCTATCAACTTAAAGGAAAGACATCCATGTGGTGGGATCAGTTGGTGCAAGTGCAACACCTCAAGGAGAAAAATGTGACTTGGAAGGATTTCAAGAGACATTTTGAGAAGAAATACCTGACCAATAAATTATTATTAAAATTTGAATACACTTAGGAATTTATTTCCATTTTTGACAAATTCAAATTTGGAAAATTATTGTCATTTATGGAAATTCCGAATTTGGAATTTAGTTAATTGTAATTTGTTATTGTGACTGTTGGGAAAAGATTTGATTTTCCCAACCAACTCTTTAACTATGACACTTGTAAGAAACAAATATTTTTTATATTTATTGCTAAGAGACAAATGGAACAACCAAGTTGAAATCAACTAACCATGATTCCATGAGTGGGGAACAGTCTTGAACGACGTCAGGGCTTAATTTTACAAGTGGAAAATCAAGAATTTGACCATTGGTAGCCCCTGAAAATCATGGATTTGTAAAGCTGCGAAAATTCCCAAGGGGAAAAGACCTAGGCCAATATGATTTTGCATATATAACATATGGGAGGAGGCAGGATGCTTCCTAGTATGATGGGGGAAAATAGTATCACTTATTGTTATGAGCATTGTTTTCTTAGTGTGAGGCAAGGAGAATTTCTTATCTGAAAGAGGACTATAGCAAAAGAAGATTTTTGGGGTTCTTCCTCATGGATTCATGGCCAGGCTAGGGGGTGAACAGAGCAAGTAGATTGGTTGTTATGTTCTATGGTTGCGCGGAACTTGGTTGTTCCATTTTTTGTCCCAACACTTTGTTCAGATATGTACCTCTACTTATTGTTCTGTTGAATTGTTTATTTTGTTAGCTGGTAGAATAAAATGAACTATGGGATCATTCTGCAAAGTTTGATTTTATTCTTTTAGTAAAGTAAGAAAGCTACTGTGTATGTGGACTATAAATAAGTTGAGTTATCTAAGTATATGCATACATAGAATGTGCAATCAAGTTAAATGATGCAAAATTAATGCTTGGAATCATAAACATTACCATATACTTATAGATAGGTATAGACATTTAGCTCGAGGGTTATTGGACTATTTTAAAGACTAAATGAATTCTGAAAGAAAAACACATATAGGAGATAAATGTACATATATATAATTATATATATTTTTGTATGTTCAAATTGCATAGAGTTGTACAAAATATCTAACGTATTCACACACATAAGGTAGTGTGTCGACCTCTTGAGTTATATACAATTCAAATATTTTTTATCAAAAGTCTATTTAAAGGACATAGAAAATTATAGTCCTCTCTATGGTAGAAAACTCAGAAGAAAAATTTCTAGTATTTAGTAATGCATGCCATCATACAGTTTAAATCAGAGACCTTCTTGTTAAGAGTTTTATCCCCTGTTCAAAGTTGTTTGATCTATTTATTCCAGGAAATATTTAAGATACAATTAACCATTTTATCTAGGGAACCATGGAACAAAATATATCACAATAATAGTACCCTAACATGACACTTTGTACCTCTATGAACAAAACCTGGAAACTGAGACTCAAACATTGAGATTCGGAACTCGAGTACCTTTCGAGCATGGAGAGATCGTGGATCCAGTTGAGTAGAGTGAGTAAGTCATTTAAAAAGGAAAGAACAAAGAATTAGTAAATCAATGTTAAGGGTTAATTAATGCCAGAATAAAATTTCAATTACAAGAACAATACTTAGCTTGAGACTTTGGGTGTGAGTGCTTCCCATCGATGTCGCTGAGAAAACTACCCACAATTCTAAGGGGAAGAGTGGAACTAGAAAGGTCTGATGGGTACCCTTGCAAGGTAAACAAGGGTCCCATCATTAGTTTGGTAACCAAAAGTATTAATTTTGTAATTGTAGATAAGCAAGGAAAACAATGCCAAACCATTAATACTTTGATAATCTAACCAATTCATACAAGTAATACATGTCACACAGAGGCACCTAATGCCCTATTCATATTACATTTGATATGTTTTACGCTGAAGGAATGTGACAGTCAGGTTTTATTTTGAACGCATAAATATAGGCACATAGAAAATTACAAGTAATTACTTGAATCAAGTTAGACCTAAACTATTAAATCAATGGATCAAAAGATAACAAACAGATGGAACATTATTAAATATGTAAGCTACAATGCATAAACAGAACTAAAAATTCTACACAGTATAAAATTATCCTACAGAATTGCCCAATATAGATCGCAAGTAAGATTGTGATTTATTGTTCTCGCATTTATTAAAAACTTACAAACTGATGATAAAGAAAACACGATCAAGAACATAATTCTAGAGTTATAAAAAACTTGTCCTCTATGATAACCTTTAAATTGTTTAAATTCTGGAGTAACTTCCCACAGTGAAAGTTTTAAGAGTGTAAGTTTTTTCGTTCAAGTTCGGACAAGGTAACTTGATCTAGTTATTAAATATACACAACAACAGGGAAAACCTTATCGCATTTACAGGATTTAATTTAAAATAGCAGCTAATTCATAGATGTAATATTTTCATGGTGAGTTGGATGCATAACCTCTTCTAGAGTCGAGGGTTTGAAAGCTCGTGACTTAATCAAAACAGGAAGAGAAAGTTTGTAATCTATATCTACAAGGAGATTTAACCTAGTAGGATCCTCAGGTGAGAGGAAGGTCGTGAACCAAAATGAAAAATAAAAAGAAAAAAAAAAACAAAGAAAAGAAACTCAAATATGAGTGAAAATTCAAGGTCTCGATTGTACCAGTAAAATCCCTCATGAATTTGGAAAAGTATAAATCCGACAGAACCGACAGAAAATAATAATACACTGTCAATTACATGGGACACTACCTGTATGAAACGTTAACAATATTGTGGAAGTGCCAAGCAGATTTCATCCATGATATTTCGGCGTTCGGCATGCCATGAATGAAAGCAACAAAAAATTACCAGATTGAGCTTTAATAAGAAGTCTGAGGATGGTGGTTGTCGACAATAAAAGAAAAGAAAAACCTAGTAGTGCGATGAGGCTATCCTTGTTTTTTTATTGAGCTGACTGGGTAAACTTCATACAAAGCCTCAACGAGTAGCATGAGTGGAGGGTGGTTTCATTTGTAGGGTAATCTAATATCGTGACCACCATGGGATAGGTTACAGTTATACAATACGCAGAATGGGGATAGAACATATCCAGGAAACAAAGGATAAGAGAAAATCAACCAGTAGATACAAAGACTCTCATTAATGACTGACCCTTTTAACTACCTATTTTAGAGGACAACATAATCGTGAGAGTAGATGAAAACTTACCTAGTGAAGGAGGAAACCATATGGTTGCACATCCATCCTCCTGCATTACATAGAACATGAACCTTTGGGTCACCTTTCCACCTTGTTTTCTTTTCACACAGAGAAACCTTGCGAAGATTGACACCAGGTAGTATTACGAAAATGTGTAAGCGCCAAAAAACATTGAGACTTAGTTACCAGGAACCTCTCACATCTCAGAGTAATGGTGAAGGGATGTGTGGGTACACTGCCATATGGTTAAACATGCTTGGCACCTCCACATTGGTCATGACAGCCTAGGATGAGTACTTTTCAGAACCCTAATAACTTTCAAGAACAAAGGTGTTATGACATTTATAGGCCAATATGACTTCACATTTAACCAAACCTTAATGAAATTCAGCGAAACTCCATGTCATTAAGCCGGCATATATAGTGCTAGACATAAGGATTGAGGTCGAATTTAATAGGTTTCCAAGTCTAGAGTTATGACTTTTCATCCCAACGGAATCTCAACCCTCAGGGTTATGTATCGTATGGATGAGAGCTTGATATTTACAACTGGCGTATGTTAGTTTCCCTCCAACTACCATATTAAGGTCTTAATGAAAGAGAAACTTCCAAGAATGAAATTTCATGTAACAATTAAAGTGCGCATTTCGGTAAGAGCATGACTGCTAAATTAGATCTATATAGTTCCCGTTTAGGTAATGTTAAAAACTATGGAGAAAACATAAACTAGCATAAATATTTGATTCATGAAAATATGCTACCTTACCCGAATATAAATGTAGGTTATTTATATGTATATATCTATATAGGATTGTGGTAAGGAACATATTTCCATCAACTTTTACAAACGAGTATCGATATATAGGTTTAAAAATATAGATAAGAAAGAGTATATTTGTAATGGGATATTGTGTGGTACTCCTTCATTATATATGAAGTGGAATATTTTTTAGTTTTGTTTAAAAGTAGAATCCAGGTTGGGGTATGATGTCAACGCATGCTTCTTCCACAACCCGCAGGTCGAAAGGTCCACGTCAGCACAGGATCTTTCCAAAACCACTGGCCCGAAGAACTCCAAACGACTCTTCTATTTCCCTATCGGGAAATCTACACCCACAAAAAATCCTCATGGGATCCCCTATTTGAACTTAGGAGATCGGATTTTGCACTTTTGCGAATCCAATGGCCAAGCGCTTGCCTCTCTCGAATCTCCAAAAATCGAGACAGTCAACGCTGACCTTTTCTTTCCCCTTCCGAAACTTTTCTTATCGTGATTTCAGTGATCACGGTGTCGAGCGACTCACCTCCCCAACTACCGAATCCCAATATGATGAAACTCCGATACGCTCATGGGGTTGAATTTTCAATGCCTTTCACCCTGTTTGGATTTCGGACTTCACGAGATCGTGAATCCTGATGCACTGTGTTCGAAACTTCGACCCATGAAATCCCGAAATGGTCAATAGAGTTGACTCATGCGTTGATAGTGTGGCACCTGTCCACCTTGCTTGACTCTCTCCTCAATCCACATTGTCCTTTCCACTATCGGGACTTCGCATTTCATGATTTTATGATTCCCTTTGCAAAGTAACCGGACTTCGACTTAAGAAACCTCGATACAGAGGGCCACATGTAAATCCAACGGCCCTCACTGCCTTAGATCGACGGTTCTATCCCTCCTGAGATTAGAACCTCCAAGAATACTTGTCGTATCTCCCCTTCTCTTTTACGAGATCTGACAGCTCATGGGATTTTGCAAATCCTGCTCAGAGAATTCTGACCATCTGTTCTTCCTCTGCTCTCCACGACTCTAAGCTTTGTCGTGCACATAAAAACACTACTCCTCCTGAGATTTTCTTTTGATCCTCAAAGGATTCTGATGTCTGCGCTCCTGCAAAGTCTTCACATGCACATAAAGGTGCTATCCACCTTAATCTTTCCTGTAGCTTCGACCTCTAAGGAAACTCAGTTCTTCTTTCCTTTCTCCCACAGATGGAGAATTTGACGCCCTCCTGGCTGTCCTGTACTCAAGCAACCTATTTCCGAGACTTCTAGGGTGTTCAGTAACCCTGCGAAGATCCCTCAGTGGATTCTTCGCCAAATCACAGAACTCTAAGAGTTCTCTTCTCCTGTGCCTATCTGCACCCTAAATTAGTACCCTCCTGGCAGAGTGTCTCCTCCCAGAACTTCCAGCAGTTCTGCCTTCTTCTGTGCACCTATGCGCCCACTTAATGTCCTCTTGGCAAAGCTCTCAGAATCCTCAGTGATTCTGGTTCTTCTTGAACTCACAACAGAGTTCCTCCTCTATGCACTCCTTGCACTGACTCAATGCCCTCTCGACAGAGCTTTACAAAACTCCTCAGAGATTTTGTCTGCAACTATGTTTTTCCTCACATGCCCTGCCTCCAAGGTATTCATCAACCCTAAGGTCTTCCTCCTGAGCTAATGACTTCAGTTCTTGTGCCACAACATGTCTTTGTCTGAACCCGTAGTATTCAGAAGTGCTTCAGTGCACTGGTATTCAGAGACCGCAGTACTTTGTCATGCCCTCCTAGCATGAAACCTCAAATACCTTACTTGAAATCAAACATACTCCTACAAATTCAAACCTATAGCATACATCTACAATATACATTCATATTATATGAATAACACTCACGGACATTCATTTAACACATAGTCATGCAGGAAAAACTACTATTTGTATTAAATTGGCAAACACCTATATTTACAAGGTGTTCCCGAGCACGGCCTGTAACAAGGTCCTGTCTCTTTTTCTTCTACTCTCTACTCGCAGAATATCTTCGATGCTCGCTATGCTCCCCTTGAATAACTCTCCTCAAAGAGATTGATATTGATCTTTTACATGAGGGGCCTCTTCGAGCTCTTCCCTCCAGATCTCACCTACCCTATTCAATTTTGTTGAATGGGCTGTCTAGTCCACAATCTGGATCTAGATCTCAACATTACACAACATTTAAGGGCTATCTACCTACGCCTTCACAAAGGCATGGCTCTATGGCTCAACAGCCTAAGCATTTAAATTACATTCATTCAAATTTTAAATGAGGATGTGCCTCTCTTCAACAATTGAATGCATCCGCTCGACGCGGCTGGCTGGCTGGCTGGCTGACGTGGAGAGATGCTCCTACATCAGGGTAGTTTTCCCTATAGACCTGAGTAATTAACCAAATCATAGTCCTCCTAGGGATAGATAAATCTCTAGCCTGTTGAGATGACTATTGTGGCATGTACCGAGTTAATGTAATAAGTATGACCTTAGAAGAAGGATCTCAACTTGTTATTAGTGATTATAGGTTAAGAAGATTAAGTAAGAAGTATTAATGCACCTATCAATTTTTTTTTTATTTATGTAAATTTTGGGGTACATTACAAAATACCTGACCAAGAGGTATTATGATAAAAATATGAAAGAGTTATTTGAACTTAAACTGGACAACATGACTATTTATGAATATGAAATGATATTTCTAGAGTTGTTGAAGTATGTCTCCTTCATCAAGAATGAGACAGTGAAGCTTTAGAGGTACCTAAGTAGGATGTCATCATTCATAAACAATAAAATCCAACATGATGATCCCAAAACTCTAGAATAAACTATAAGGAAATAAACATGCTTATATGATCAACAAAAAGGAAAGCCTACTTTCCAAAAGGCTTGCGAGGACAATAAGAAGTTCAAGAAGGAACGAAGGCAGAATGGAAATAAGCCTCCATTTTTCAGACACATTCCTCAAGGACAATCATATTTTAGAGAGCATAGAATTGTTGAGGTTGGTGGGAAAAGGCCAAGGTAGGCACCCATTCAATGATGGGGTTGTAAAGGAGACCACAAGTATAGAGATTGTCCTCACAAAAATGAGAAAGTGAGAGCTATCCACAATGTATAGCAAGTTGAAATAGTGGAGGACATGGGAAGAAGTATACCTAGGATCTATGCAACCATGGACAACAAGCAATTTGAGTTTTAATCACACATGATTGAAGTTGAAGAAGAAAGAATGAGAAATCTTGGCTAGTACAACTAGCTACAGGAATGAAGAGAAAAGTTGTTGATTTGGTTAAATCATGTCCATTGGACATGAATGGGCTAAGTACCAAGGAATATTTGAATATCTTGCCATTGGGTTCTTATGATTTCTAATTGGTATGTATTGGTTTGACCAACACCATGATATATTAGATCTTTGTAAAAAGGAATTTACTTTCCTGGATGAGGAAGGGAACCCAAGAGAAATCAAGGAATTCCTAGGGAAGTTACGATCCGAGAAATCTTAGCAATGCAGTTGAGGAAGTGTTATAGGAAGGGATTCCAATTATTTGCAGCCCATATGGAGGAATCACCTAAAGATAAGGTGTCAAATCTAAATGATCACTTAGTCCTAGAATATTTTTAGGATGTTTTCAAAGAGATACTAGGACTACTCCCAAAGAGAGATATTGATTTGTCTATAAATTTGATGCCTGGAGTAGCTCCAGTATCAAAGACTCCCTACAAAATGAGTACATCTAAGAGGAAGGAGTTACAAATTAATCTTGAAGAGATAATGAAGAAGGGGTATGTACACCCAAGTGTGACACCTCGGGGTGACCTAGTCTTGTTTGTGAAGAAGAAAGATGGGACATTGAGATTTTGCATCGATTTCAGACAATTAAACAAAGTGATTATAAAGAACAAGTATCCTTTTCCAAGGATCTATGATCTCTTTGATTCATTAAAGGATGAAAAGAGATTCTCAAGTATTGATCTCAGGTTAGTGTATCATCAGGAAAGGATCAGAGATGAATAAATTAGAAACATCACATTCAGGACAAGGTATGGTCACTACGAATTCATAGTGGTGCCATTTGGGTTATCAAATGCACCAATTTTTTTTATGTTCTTAATGAATGGTGTTTTTAGGGATACTTAGACAACTTTGTCATTGTCTTTTTGGATGAAATCCTTGTGTATTCCAAGTCAGAGGAAGAACCTGAGCATCAATTGAGGATGGTGTTGCAAGTGCTAAGAGGACATCATATGTATTCCAAATTCAGCAAGTTCTCATTTTATCAAAACATAATTCACTATCTGGGGCATATCATATCCATAGAAGGGATAATTGTGGGCCATTAAAATATTGAGGCCATTAAAGGGTGAACACGGCCTAAGAATGTGACAGAAGTCATATCCTTCATGGGCCTAACTGGATACTATAGAAGATTCATTACAGGGTTTTCAAGAATTTCTCAGCTAATGAATTCCTTGCAAAGGAAGGGGTTGAAGTTTCAATGGATAACAGACTGTGAAAAGAGCTTCCAACAATTGAAGCAGTTGTTAACCAGTGCTCCAATTCTGAGGATTGTTGATCTGAATGAATATTTCATGGTTTGCACAGATGTGTGCAAGGAAGGACTTGGTGGATTCCTTAGTCATAATGGGTTTGTGATATGTTTCGAGTTCAGAAAAATAAAAAAGAATAAAAGGATCTATGCCACTCATGATTTGGAGTTGGCAACCATAGTGCATGCTTTGAAGAAGTGAAGGAACCACCTCATGGGGAAGATGGTTGGAATTCCTCTGTGAGTATGACTTTGATATTAATCACATCAAAGGAAAGGAGAACAAAGTGGTCTATGCACTCAGCAAGAGAGTGCGTGAACTACATGCTACAACCATTAGCATGTATCCGAATGATCTTAATGGAAACAATTATGAGGCTGCAAAAACAGATTCGCAATACATGGAATTGGTAACGAAATTGTGGCAAGGAAAAATGAAACCGAAAGTTGAAGACTATGAATTGGGAATTGATGGAATTATTCGTTACAGTAACAGAGTTTATGTACCCAATTCTCCTGAATTGAGGGTTAAAATTTTAAAAGAGATGAATAATTTACCTTATGCAGGACACCCATGATATCAGAAAATAGTTTTAGTAGTCAAGTGCCAATATTATTGGCCAAGGATGAAAAAGGAGATTGCTAAATACATTGCAAAATGTTTGGAGTGTCAGAAGGTTAAGGATGAGAATAGACACCCAGTTGGGTTTCTACAACCATTTCTCATTCTTGAGTGGAAGTGGGAAGTGGTGACAATAGATTTCATCAACCAATTTCCCAGAACAAGCAAGAAGTGAGATCGGAAG
>CBVK0102601901.1:0-11389 GCA_900067695.1 Picea abies
TTGGTGCTAGAGAAACCAGGGAGTTGGTGCTTCCTTCTAGTGGGTGCTAGAGAAAACAGAGAGTTGGTGCTCTTAGCAAGTTGCAGCTTGCAAAACAGAGGTTGTAGCCTCATTATGAGTTGGTGCTCATATGTATGATAATGTAAAGAATGTAATTATTACTTATCATATAAAGAAAAAGAGGTTTTTACCCTGTATGGGTTTCCTCGGAAAATATCTATCTCTGTGTTTCTCATATATGTGATTGATGCTGAATGTGCTAGTGTTTATTTCTCTGCATTATTGTGATCATCATTCAGTGCTTCTGCAAATAGTTTTAAAAGAAGCATAATTGTTTAAGCTCAGTAAAAACTGATTCATCCCCCCCCCTTCTCAGTTTTCCAACAGGAAAAGGCGTGCAAGAATACACACAAAAGTATACAAGAAGGATACCATGCCCATAGGGGGGGCAAGGTGACCTGGATAGGCAAAGAGAAAAGAGGAGAGTGCACAAGGCTATGGAGTTCTGAAGAAGAACTGGAGAATTTAGTTGTTCTGGTTAAAAAGGAGAGAATAAGAGAAAGGATCTTTGAGAGTTTGCAAAAAACATGACATTAGCATAAGGTCATGAGCTTGATGTTGAGGGAGCATATGATAAACCTCGCAGAGGCTGTGACAGAGAAATAATCTCTTAGAAACTACAAAATTTCCCTAGTGATATCATGGCTTGGCACAAGGGTGGCCAGAGAACTAAGAATGAATGCCTCTAGGCCTATGGTTGGGTGGAAATGAGAACACCCACAGTCAGTTGGTCAATGGTCAATTGTAATAGATAAGTATTTCATTTACCCTATGCACTTGAATTGAAATGCATGATTTGAATGTCTGTAATTGTGATTAATTGTGCCTTGCGTGAAATTGATGGTAATAATGCTTACTGTTCTTATGTAAACTGTTGCATTTGAAGGGTTGTAAAATGACAATTTTGGCCTCTGGGCTGGTTGGAAAATCCTCAAGGTGTTTTCCCAAGGATCAACTTCACAATTCTAGAGTTGGGGCAGACTCTATGGGAATTCTACAGTCTTGTTGATCCCTCGAAAATACCTTTCTCTATTTTAGAACTTAAGTTATGTGAATGGAAGGTTCTTCCTTCAAACCAGTCATCCAAGAGACCATGGGCTCATTCCCATAGCCTTAACCAAATCTTGGCTAAGAGTTATGAATGTAGCCTTTGGAGTTTGAAAAAGTTTCATAGGATCAGGTCCATGGAACCCTTCGCTACACTAAAAAAGGAGCTAAGTTATTCAGGACTCCGAGAGTCCGGAGCTCCAGGGTGAATTAGCATTGCAACATCCAAATGTGTCGAAGGTGACCTGTCATACCGATAACTTGACGGTTGACTGACAGTTGGTGATCATTTACCCGTTATCGTGGGTTTCGTCCCCGTGTTAAACCCTGATCCACTTCTCGGTCGTGAAGTGATGCGAGCCATAGATATGACTATTCAGAATCTCCCCTGGCCATTAGATCTATGTCTCAGTCAATTCAACGTCGACCTACTCCGGGAGAGAAAAGGTGTTAAACATCCAGAAACCTCGAATGTCGAACTGACGAATTAACGTGAGTCGTTGATCTGGGGAATCCATTGGGAACCTCTCCTGACCATCTGATCAACTAGTGAAGGGATAGTGTAAAGCACTCTGATGAAGCCCTACTCTGGGAGGTTCGACATGTTGGTGAATGATAATATCATCGAAGCGCCGAAGGCCAGAGTGACATGGCATGTTGACGTCACCAAGGGTGATGTGGACCCATAATAGGTGTGCCACGTGTCACCCCATTTCATGACTTTCATAGGCCTTATGTGTCAAATGGACCTTGACATGTTTCATCAGTTGATTGGGCCATGTGTCACTCTTCTCTTCTGCACAATGTCTTCCATTGGATCTACGTCGTGCTCAGTTCGACGTTGACCACTCCGGGAGAAAAGGGGGTTAAACGACCGGAATCCCCGAATGTCAAACTAGCAAAGTGACATGGGTCGTAGATATATGGATACTTCGGGATCCTTCTTGACTGTTAGATCGAGTGTTAGTGGAAGGATAGATTAAGGGAAGGTGTGACCGACAACCAATGGTCATTATGTTTTATGACCCTTGTTGAGGAAAAGATATGAAATTATCTTACCCAAGCATTTTCAGATTTTGCTTGGCTAAAGAAAAATAGATGGGAATATCACCCTATGTTTATAGCCAACAAAAACAACATCCTAACTCACAAGTATTAATTACTAGTGCTTAGGCTAGTCTTTTATAAGTAAAAAGCTTGTTGGAAATTCACTTTTTATATGATTTTTTGAACATAGCAGTTGTTGAAATAAATGTAGAGACAGAAGTAAATACACCAAGATGATGATAAATACAGATGAGACATAAAGTAATCATTTATTTCATTCCAATTCACCAAAGAGTCATTTTCTTTACAAAATCTCGTATAGAAATTTTGGACCAAAATCAAACTTAGACATCCCCGCTGGAACAAAAAATCAAAACTGAACTCTAAAAGCTAGATCAGCTTGCCACAGATTGTTGCCCACTCGACTCTGCACAATATCCTTTGTCAGTCATGAAAACTAATTCACAAACAAACAAGTCTACACAGACTATCAAAGATAGATCAACACCTTTGAAAAACAAGTCTCTGAATGATGTAATTCAGCCCTGAATGTCATTGTCTACAATAAGACCCTGCTATCATAAAAGAGAATTAGGCTTGTGATAAATTAAGGAATGAATGAAAACTGAACTATCTCAACATAATCTCAAAGAGCAAACCTTAGTATGCTTCTCCTTCTATCCTCCCATGTTCTTCCCTTACCTTTTTGCATTTAAGCAAATTAGAATTGGTTGAAGTAGTTGAACCAACTCATTAGTTAAGTCAATTAAAATATTCAACCAACTTTTAATTAGGGGGTAAACAATAATCATAATAAGGGTTATAATTAAATAATAAATAGTTGGTGGGACCCCTTGTGACTCCCTTTAGTTCTTAACAATCATAACATACTAGTCAATTAAGCAAAACATACCTCCTTGTGACTCCCATCATCATATTAACATTTGACAATTTATCTCAATAATGTTTGCAATTATTTCCAAAATATATTACCAACATATCCACAAATCATGCCATATGAAAATATGAATTCAGTTGTCATCAACAATAAAAAAAACTTAAAATCCATATTTTCTGGTTTGTGAGGCAATATTTCCCTTGTTGATGCTACCATCTTTTAGTCCCTCTGATCCTGCCTTGGTCTGTGCGGAATCTTTAAGTCTCATCTTGTTGATCATATGAGAGAAATTGTCCTTCCAATGCAAGTGGGAGGACACAGATTTACCAGAATTATCTGAAGATGCGGAAGGGGCAGTAGCGGCTTTCTCTTTGACAGAGGGGTAGTAGGCCTCGGTTTTCAGCCTTTTATTAAAATATCTCATCCATGTATGCGTGATTGATTAGCAAATAATCTTTTTAAATAACCATACATGATAACTCTTTAAAAATATGAAATAGATTTTGGCTCAGCAATATATCAGACTCATGCAATCCAATCCATACAAATTGTTCAATTGTTTGTCAATGAGTAGGGGGTGAACAAAGGGTCATGGGATATGTGAGGGGTTTGTATTGAGCAAAACATGATATAATGAGGGGGAAAATAACACATTTATTGCTCAAAGACAACAAACAATCAACTGTTAATGTAAACCAAATAAAACATCACCGTAATCCAACCAAGACACTGCTACTTCCAACTGCTTCAATACAAAATTCTTCTTGACTGTAATCAATTTTAGAACAGGGAGTGAAAAATGAATGTGGGAAGGCGATGGGGTTGTAATTAGCGAAAAGTAAAATAATGATGGGGAAAGAGAGCGAGTATTGTTCATAAAATTAATTAAGTAATCCACACAACCATTCTGTAAAAGGAAATACACCAACCAAATGACCATTGTGACCCAATTAACAACTACTGTGGATAGTCAAACAGCTATGTTCATTAACTTGCTCATTGTTGTAATCAAATATTTAATCACAGTGTCATCAACACAATAATATGCATTCCATAACAATCTGTAGGGGAGCTATGTTCCTCTCATTTATCCATTTAACATTTTAAAACAATCCCCAAATGTATAAACATTCACTTATTTCCACTTTGTTCAGCATTAAAAACCAACCACTGTTCATGAATTATTCCAACCATCGAATACAACACAAAGGTCGTGCTCAATTTTGTCCTTTAATTCATTTAATAATTTAATTGCCATGAAATTATACTGTCACCGCACCCATGCCTATCACTGTTAAAAAGCATGATATTCGTTAAACATACACAGTGGATAGTCAACTCAATAATCCATGCTTAAAATGTAAAGATCTTAACTTTCCATCTAAGCATACAGACAACAGTCACCACTTCAACTCACGCTATGTTGTGGAATACACAAACTATTCGACAAAATGCAAGTGTATTTCTAAGACTGTACAAGTCCAATTTTCTTGACCCTAAACATTCAAAAAGATGGGCTATCCATCCAACACAACGAAGCACCAACAACATACTCAATCTCATGACACAAATAATCAAATTGCAACAAGGTCATGTCTTAAAACTCTGTGACTATCTCTGAGGTCGCAACCTAAAAAATATCCATAGCATACACAGTGGGCAGCCATACCATAAACACCACGATGCAACATTCTCATTTGACAATTTTAAACACACAGTCACAGTATCATTAACTCAACCTATCGTACCGAGTTATCAATCCACTACAAAGAGGCAACAACAGTATTGCTCAAATTAATCAAACTGCAACCAAGCCATACTATGTAAAAACTGGTGCCCATTCTTGACGACGCAATCAAATAACCGTACATACATAATGGATGGAAATGCCATAAGCTCTCTGATTTCAATAATCATTTGGCCATTAAAAACACACAGTTACAGTAATCATTGATTCATGCTTATAGGAACGCCACTCATACCCATGCATCAAGCGCGAAGCATCATTGTGCATTGATCAATTACGAACAATGTTGGGTTATCAATTTAATAAACACAAGGACAACAACTATGTATTTGATTTAACAACTCATTCCAATTAACTATGCTGAGCTTATCCACCCAATAATAACAATTGCAGTGACTAGATGCCAAAAACCAACACCACTGTCATATAATCAACTTTGGTCAAGCTGGTAATCAACTATGTCGACAATACATACGAATCTATAACAACCAATAGTAAACCCGACAGGCCACAACGGTCTTCTCTATCAACCCTCAGACTCGAGGAGTTAAGGGTTTTCCATGTGGCCAACACAGGGAGACTAAAGTCGACTCTTCTCAATGGTGAAAATCTTTGAGACCAACGGTGCATCCATAGAGAAAACCACAATTTATTTCGTGAACAGGGTGACAAATCCCACAATAGGAGAGGCTATGAACATAGGAGCAAAGCTCTAATTTGGCCTGGTAATGATATTTAACACACGCATGATATAACCCTCGTGGCTCTCCAGTCAACCAACTACAACGTTGAGGTGCAAACAGGGCCGAGAAGAAGCAATATAACCCACTGCGTGACCAATAATAGTGACAACAACCCAATGCCCAAGTGAATAAAACGCAGTGACACAAGCACTTCCAACCATTAAACCCCATAAAAGCCAAAGACTAGGTATGGTGATACGAATGAGTGAAGACAACCAGCCACTCAAGACCAACAAAACCCTCCAACTAAACCAGCAAGGATGACAGAGAGCCTTTATGGCTACTAATACCTAGGATGACCAATAACACTGTGACTTCAACATTATTGCAGAGAAAACCATCAACACTTCATTCCAAAAATCACAATTTTACATAGTTGCAATACTTAAGGAAAGCACAACCCATACATTCAAGTCAATATCCATTTCATAAACATAGCAGACTCATGGATGGCCAAAAAAAGACATACCTATAATCCAAACACCTTAAACGCTAGTTGGCTGAGCGATTCCTCTCTGCTTGAAAATCGGAGCATAACCACAACAACAAGGTTGAACAATAGCCCGACTAGGGTGGCGGCCAATGGAAGGAGTAAGGGTGACGTGCAGTAAATGCACGTCGCCTCCACCCTCTAGTCATTTAATTCCTTAGTACATGCCAGTAAGCTTCCATTAACCCAATTAATTAAACCATGTATCGAAACCATCAACCATTAAAACCAATAGCGTGACCCATATCAACTTATTCCATAACATAATCACAATGCATATCAACTATATAACTCAATAAATCGCATAGCTATCAACTTAGTAGCTAGGATAAAAACAATCCATTTAAAAATCGATGCATGTAGTGTATTATATAGCATGGTTTAGCTCCTTCCCTTATGTTTTTATTACATTGTTTTCATTTCTTTCCAATTGCTTGTATATGTTATTGCTAACATATTTATTGTGCAGGTCTCCTAGTAATAGATCCAATAACAAATAGTAGTGACAACAAGGATAACATAGGTTGTCGTGAAATAAAACTTGAGCCTAGAGCAGCAGAAAAACCATAACATGCATTATCCATCGCCAAAAAACCAAGATTTTATCACCATGTAAGCAGTGTCGAATAGTAGCACACATCAATTAAGAACCATACCTGATCTCCAATCTACAAGGGGTCCCCACCTACTAGTATTATTTAGCTTTTATAATAATAGGCTTTAGCAACACTTTGCGAGCAAAAATTCGTTGCAATTTTAATCGTCAACAACCCTCCTAGTCGGTTACCCCCAGGACTAAAAGACTTAGGATTGTGTGGATCGCGAAGAGCGTGGAGCCATGAATCCCCTTCAGCCATTAGATCAAACCAAGGAATAATATGGGCCTTCCGATCATTATTTTGTTCCTCGGCTAAACCCCACTTCGGGTGATTCAGGATGCAAGGCGTGGAGTTTCCCTGAATGTCGAAGTCACAAAGCGACGAGGACCGTCGATCTGAGTATGCTTCAGGATCTTTCTTGACTATTGGATCTAGACCATGGCCAATCCAGAGCTGACGACTCCGGGAGTAAAAAGGAAACTAAACAACCAAACCCGCAAACGCCCAAGTCGCGAAGCAACGGAGATCGTATATCTATGGATCTACGTGGACCTATCTCGACCGTGGGATAAAAGGGTATTGGGAGGTTGTTGGCGGGAGTTCATACTTCAGAGCTCCAGGCGATTTTGTGGGTAGGAGAGGTTGGAGGCCCTCGGAGGTTGTCAGTCTAGAGTGACATGGCATGCTGATGTCACCTAGGGTGACATGGACCCATAGTAAGTGTGTCATGTGTCACCTTGATTTTTTCTTTTTACGGACCTTATGTGCCAATTGGGACTTGATACGTGTTACCCGTTGATTGGGGCCACGTGTCATCTCCATATTTTTCCACATGTCACCTCTCAATGTGTAGGTGCTTGACCTAATGGCTAATGGGACCTCGAGAGTTCGGGAGTTCGGAACTATGGGAAGCTTAGGGTGTTAGAACATATGCTCCAATAGGGCCGAGGTCCAGAGCCATGTGGCAGGATTCCTGGGTTTCAGGACTCTAGAGGATATGCGAGTAGAGAAAATGGCGTTAAGTTCTAGAGCGTCGAAGTGTCGAACATCGAAATCACTTAAACCTATGTGTTAAACAAGGGTGAATCTCAACCGTTGAGTTTAACGGTGGATTGATCTCCACCATAGATGCAGGAGTGCTAAGAAACTCCGGGACTTCGGGACTCCGGGGATGTTTCAAACATGGACATGAAGGACGAAGGCTCAGTAATCGTGAAGGCACGGGGAACATTCCATGTAACCGCCCCTCCAGTGGCCATGTCATCACTAAAGGATGACAACCTTGGTCGAGTTCGTTCCAGGTGGGATGGTACGAATGAGATGAACCCGCGTGAGTGCCACATGGCCTTTGACCAATGATGCCTGAAGAGCTTCAGAAGGACATTACTTCCAATCCAGAGCTCGGATTTGAGCATGGTAACAGTTGTGGGAAAGCTCTTGACGAGCAGAGGATGATGGAGATCTCGAGAAGATGATTCAAGATGATTGAGAAAAGAGAAATTTTGATGCCCCATCCCTCAAAAAGGTATTTAAGGGGTTGGGTGTGTTACAACATCCATATATGTCAATAGAGCATCCAGATGCTACTATGTGAACGCTTCTAAGTGTTATGCATTGATCCATCCTTGTGTTACACATTGATTGATCAAATCTATAGCTATGGTGACCCGCGCCAGATATTCACCTCTGCTTCCAGGATTTCTCCATCTTCTTCCATTTTGAGTTATCTCAGAGGAGATATGTTTGTATCAGAGACCCTTTCTAAACATAAATAGGAATCCTATGTTGAATCTCAATAGCCCGAGGAGTTCTAAAGAAAATGTAAATGCCAATACCAGTGCTCTTGAGGCATTTTATATTTCGACGCCCAGTGAGTCAGGAAAGATCGTCATGTATTCCTCGGCTTGCTATGTAACCCGCACCATGTAAGCAATTCTCAGCTGCAATCTTACTCACACGGATGTAATCCCTCTAGTTCTCGTGAAAAGAAATATACAGATTTACCCTGTGAAATACAAGAGCATCTCCACTGGTTTCACTATTTTAGAACAAGGAATGAAAGGATTAATCAGAGGCTCGGTCTCAACTTTTCATGACCAGTGTTAAGGCTAGTATCGTGAGTGATGATAAATAGGAGATGGGCATTCTTATTCTCTTAAATTCGAAATCTGTATCTCGTCAAGTGTGTATCTTTCCATGTCAAGGCCACGTAAGGAGAAGAATAAGTACGTTGAGCATATCCAACCGTCCTTGCTTTAATCAGATCAACGATCGTCGGGTATTTCGGCTCTTGCAATTTACGCAATGTTTAATCATACCCCAACATGCCGATGATTACAGTTCCACCTTGGTCAGTGTTCCATTTTGGATTTTGAATATGGCAGAAATCATTATTTTTTCCTCATTTTCACCCGAAGGCCCGAAGTTAGGGTTCCTCACTCCGTATTCCACCTAAATCATCAAACCACCAAGAAAACGCAGTGGTTTTTCGAAAGTGGTATTTCGCGCGCGGTTTCTGGGATAATGAAGACAGAGTAGCAAAACCCGCGACATGGGTTTTGTCCGTTTAGGAGCTTTTGAGCGGACTTGCAAAATTTTGAGCGGTTTAGGAGCTTTTGCTGGTTTTGTGGAAGGCATGCACCTTGATTTCGTAAATGGTCGAATTGGTAAAATATTTAACCAAGGGAATGTTCAAAACTATTTCTCATTGAATGGATTGGCATCACATGTTTCTTCATTCCCCTGATTATCATAGGGTTTTCAATTTCATGGATTGCCTAGAAGTTTATGTACACACAAGTCTCTGCAATAGCGAAACTTGCCTTCAAGAAGAGATCGAGATGTTTTGTAAAATAAGGATGACAGAAGAGAAGTCCATTGCAGAGAAAACTCGCAGTAACTTGAAGAAAATGGTATTCATTGATGCCCAGATGGGGTTCAACTGTTGTGTATAATCTATATATTGCACGATTGACTTGATACAGGTTTTTGTTTTAATTGAGCACTGGAGGAAATTCGAACTAGAGCGCCCCTAAATGCTATCTGCAGATCAAATTCTGCCATTCATGCTTTGGTTCAAGTTTTACTTCTGTTTCAGATGCAGGGTCAATATATTGTTTCTCTATACTGCTGTGATTTATGGACTTGAAGGAGTGAGCTTGTTATTTCATTGGGGGATAAGCCTTGAAAATAAAGAAAGTTCACAGGTGTTACTTGTCAAACAAAGGAAAATGAGGAGCACAAATATATGCAAATCGTGAGAGAATATGGTTGGGCGCTTTTAAAACAGGAAAAGTAACAGTGATGCTTCAAGATCTGAAACCCAAGGAATATCCAGATTTCATGGACAAAAGGGGCAGATTTTGATTTAATTACAGAGCTGTGGAAATCTTTTGTTTTCTTCTAAATATTTTTGTTTTACAGGTGCAAGCCGATAAATGTTTCGAGGACAATGCTACAATGAAAACAGAGAATGAAAAGAAATGGCAATCAGCTTGGATTGACAATTAAAAGGGGTTTGGACTTAAAAATGGAATGAAAAAGTATCATTTCAAGGAAGATTACTCGACTGCACTCTCTGCAGTTTATCCCAAACTGAATGATATCATTTTCTTGGATAATGATATCGCCAAAGTTTTGTGGAAATTATGGCTAGTAGATATTCATGGAAAATGTTAATGGTGCGGTCAAAACTTATGGAGAAAAAAAATTATTTGACAGGTGCCACTTTTCAACATACTAAGGAGTTATATGGTAAATTAGTCAATGAAGTAGTCCATTCCTAAATTACAAGGATGAGGTGGACATGTCTCAAGAACAACCACATCTTAAGGGAGTTGTTAGAACAATCTATTGATTGTTCCATTAATATTCTTCATAAGATCCACATCGGAAGGACTTTGTTAATATTCTTCTTAAGATGGAAATATCCTAACTTTAAAAAATACAAATAGAATAGCTTTATCAGTTTGAAGTGTCAAGAGCTTGAAATGAGCCTCAAACATTATTCTATTTGAGAAAGTCGGTACCAAGTTTCAAGCAGATTTTGTGCCAACAGTTAGGAAACTATTTCCACATTTTGAGGCAAAGTATCAGCATCAAGATTATTTCCATATTTTGAGTAAACAGTTACAGGATTGGTGGCTGGGGAATAGCATTCAGTTCAACATTTCAAAATGATAAAAGGGACAACAAATTAGCAATGTTCCACCAAGACTCCGGGACGGGGGGACGCAAAAGGGGGACGTGTGGTAAGTACCCCCAAATTTTAGGGATTTTTGGGAAATGGGGGACGGGGGGACGTCACATATATAATATAAAAAATATAAAAAATATAAAAAATAAAATTTTAAAAATAAATTTTTAAGATTTTAGATCATGTTTTCAAAGCATTAGAGACAATTAGAGACAACATATCCAAAGTATGCTCATGAATATATCAAAACGACACCAAGTGCAATACATATCTAGAGATCGGAACATAAATACATAATCAATGAGGCTCTAAATGGCCTCTACAACATCAAATAACATACTAAGTTAGAGTCACTGATACTATAGGTGGGAATGCCAATGAAAAATACAAAATAGCCATAGGGTAGATACTAGAACCGTAGATGGAAGAATCTCATAGCACATGAGACGTGACTGTCAGTAGTCCTCCATGTCATAATCATCAAGATTGGCATCACTACCACTGCTCTCTCCTCCATCCTCCTCCCCTATATCCAATTCAATCTGTGCATTTGTTGATGTGGA
>CBVK0102601929.1:0-17540 GCA_900067695.1 Picea abies
CGTACAAAAAGAACCTGATTTGACCTTCTAATGGGTAGAGGGACAAAGTGGAGGGGTTTAATACATATTGGAAGTGGTGACATGTCAGGGTGGTGGCGGAGGCATAAGGATGATGGCTTTTCTAATATTTTCATAAAGATGAAGATATAACCCAAGGGTTTGGGCCAACATCATCACTAACTTTATTTGTGATAAAACCTTAAAGACTATACGGAAAAAGAAAAAAGTAAAAAATAAACAACACTAAAGATAAAAATCAAAAATCAAAACTTAGGCTGAATTGACCCAATCAATTCCATGTTATAACACCTTCCACCCTCACTTCATAAGTATTTTCATCTTTCTTCCTTAGACTTTGAACTTTCTTATGATCTTCTGATGTAGACCACAAAGACACCTTCTCACCATTATTTCTCGTTTATATAGTCTTCCAACTGGTGTGAATTTGAACCATTTCATCTTTTGACAGTGAGCCATTTTACCCTTTCATTAACATAAATTAATTTCTTCATTTATTAATTTAAATAATCAAATGACTTTGGTTTTTCTTCAATATCTTCTTAATAGGAAACTATATTAAGAATCATATTCTCAAATGGTATTGGTAGACATGCTTCTTTATCTTTGTGGCTGCAATGGTGAACTCGCCTCTCAACCTCTATCAATTATAGTAATGGTGTTCTTCTCGGGTTTCCTACAGGAAACAGAGTTAAGCCCAAACAAATTTAAACCCCAAACACTTTATCTTTCCTTTATGTGACCTCAGGTTTGTTATCACACAAGTTGTAGGTTGGGAAAATCCTGACCCAACCACTAAATGGAAACAATTAAGAGGTCATATACCCACTGTCACCTTAGGCAGGTGTCCCCGTTGCTAGTGGGAAAATCCCCCTATAACTATACTAGGGTTTAAAGTATAGACATAGCAAATAAATCCCTAAAATTCAATCTAATTTCTACAGTACCCCAAACATTCCAAAATAGATGAACAAAAATCAATGAAAGAGTAAGTCAGAAACTATACCTTTTATTCAACATTTGGTGCTGACCTCCTCAAGCTTTGTAGCTCCCAAGGCTGCAAGTCTCCTCCCAAATCTGATTTGCATCCACAACTAGGAAAACAAGGCTACAAACATTCTATTGCTATTCATCAATTAGGGTTAGATATAAATTATTATGTATAAATCAAAGAAAATAAATAAAAACCATCATTTGGGATAGGGAAAAGATATTTTTTTATTCAATACTCAAAGATTGGAACTTACAACCTTTGCATGCCGACACTCCGTGAACCTGGTCCAGGCTCCTCTTAACAGTTCTTCAAGTGCACCTTCCAAATGCCTTCTCTCACAATCTACTGAACACCTCAAGGTAAGGGAATGGATTGTATGGGAGAAAAGGGGATAGAGAGGGAATGATGAGGAAATAACTCACAAAAGGCTGCAAATACTTGGGCAAAGAAGGAAAGGGAATTTGGGTAGAGTTTCACTGTTCTAATTCTTGATTGTGGAATGAGACCCTAAGCCCTCCTTTTATATGAAAACATGATAGTTATTTAATTAGGGGACGGGCTATAGTAGGTGAAATGGTTGGGGAACCTCCAATATCTCGTAAATTCCATCGAATTCCTTGCAATGTTTTAATTTTTTCAACTTTTGGAGGTATACGTGGGTTTTTTAGTGTGAAACTAGCTTATGTATGTGGGATTTCTAGCATGCAAGAAGCATATGTACGCAGGCAATAGTGAAATAGGGCACATCCATGATCTAAAAAATGGTTTTTTAAATAGAGTTCCTTGGAAGTGATTTGGAAAATTATGTTAGGAAGGCCAATGCCATGTATGCATGAGTAGGGAATTTTAGGGCTATAACACTTTCCCCCATTGATCTAAAAATGAAGAAGACTTGTATTCTTGAAAATATTTGCTAGTTAAATTTTATGTGTTAAAATGAATGCCTCCTTGAAACTTTCAGTGATGATATAAGCTTCCTCCTTGAAGGATGAGAACTTGGCTCTACAAGTTGACCTTCTCCTCTTGTGAGTTTAAACCTTGTGAGCATCAGAAAACAAAACACTTGCAAATAATCAAGTCTTCAAAAACCTATGCTCTGATACCAACTTGATCTAAAAATGAAGAAGACATGTATTCTTGAAAATATTTGCAAGTTAAATTTTATGTGTTAAAATGAAAATGGATCAACTTTGCAACACAACTTTAATAGGATTTACTCATTCAAGATGCATATAAACAACAACAAAATCAGTGAACAGAAAACACATAACACAACAAATGATAAAGTAGTTCACCCCTCTCTTGGGCTACATCTCTTGGTCCAACTTCCAATGGATCATTTGTATTATTTTCTCAAAGTGATAAAAAATGTGCTTTACAATGCTTAAAATTCCAAATAGAATGCTCCAATGGCTTCAGAATGTCCAAAAACCCCTAGTTGGGCTTTTTCGGCACCTTGTTTGGCCAAAAATTGAAGAAGATAGGCTTCCTGGAAGTCCTCCCTTTAAACTTGTTGTCTCTGCATCTACAAAAAGCACCCTTGTTGGCTCAACCTAGCCCACACACATCTTTAAGCATAAAAACTTAGCACCGAGTGCAATTGCACAACCGGTACAAACTGTCGAACTGTTACGCGTCGGCCTTTAACTACCAAGGCCCGTGGGCACATGGTCACCACATGACCGCACGCAATACACAACAGGGCTAAAGTTCAAACCATATACAAAACCGTAGGATTAAACCGCGTGCATACACATTGGTCACATGTTATATGTCAAACCGCACACATATCAAAATGGTTACAACACATATATATATATTATAGTGGGTTTAACCGCCCATAGCACTGGTCGTATGCAATATGTATATATAACCGTGGGCCGAGGCTTAGCCCCGGCCCGGTTCACGCCCTAATTCACATATTTGCAAATTCAAATATATTACAACACATACATATGTTAAGTAACACATGCGGGTGTGCCAGTTGGGCGGCCTTTCCCAAGCCTTTACCCTGCCCGGAGGTCACAGGGTTGACTCCTGCCAAGTGCAAAGATTTTAAAACAATAAACATGTGACACGTGGCAGCCATTGATTGGGCCACGTGTCGCCATCCCATTCGCTGCCAACAGGCCATGTCACATGCCAACTATCTCAATAGCTACCTGCCATGTTTCGTACAACCTGCCACGTTTCGGACGGCTTGCCACATCAGCGTCTGTACGGACTGTACAGTCAGCATCCCTTTTTTTTGCCTGTTTGTCATTTTGAATAGAACGTGATATCTCTCGATCCCGATGTCCGTTTGAACCCAAACGAGTTGTGTTGGTTTCATAACGATGAGGCCTACGCTCTCGTTTGATTTGAAGCGATTTTGAACACTTTGAATTTTTGAGCAAAATTTGATCCCCTGGATCAGTATCCCTCTCCATGAATGTGCTAAGGGTCAAAATAGAGTGAATCATATATGTAAGACCCTCATCAAGCCCATTTCTCTATCAATATCCACACATAATATGCAAGCCTCCAAATATGCAATGATTCTCCAAGAGATGATGCTAAATGAAACAATAAGTATCAGATACAAAATCGATTAGCCTTTAAGACACACATCCTCCAACCACAACCTGCTTGGGAAGGGTCTTCAAAATAGTACAATGCCTCATACAATATGAGGGGTAACATGTAGAATAATTAAAATGCAACAACAAACAAAGAACTTGTTCTAGTTTAGTTTATGATAGATATTAATTCCAATATAGTTATCTTATGATACTTCTTCCATTGAGTTGTGGTTATCATAAAAAAAATTGGGTGGCATTTCTAGAATTGATGATCAATATTTTTTTTTATCAATATTTACAATCATCTCAAAGTCTAATTAGATCCTAATTGAAATGGAGAAACCAATGAAATACGTTGTAACTGATGTCAAGGAGAAGAACAAATTGATTGTTCACTTTGAGACCAATTTCTATACATTATTCTTGGTGGTACCCCCCACTTTACCTGTATAGCTTGAGGATTCCACCCTCTCTAAGGCTATAATAAGTACTGCTCATATTCCATTAAACAAATTCTTAGTCTAGTGATCATCTAGGGCGTCCCTTTCTCATTAGTATATCTATTTTTGCTAATGGGCATGCTTAGTAAGATGTGCACCATCATGCCTTATAGAAAGACAATCAAGAGATAATAAGTTGCAACAAACATATTCTTTGAGAGGGTTTGGGTGCCTCTTGGGATACAACCACATAGCATTATTTTAGTCACTGATTTTTTGTTTTTAAATAAATTTATGTCGTCGCTCTTGCGACGAATTAGCTATACTATCAATGAATTTTTTTTGTCGATAATATAGCTAATTCGTCGCAAAAAATCAGTACATTCATCACAAGAGATTTGACTTAGGTATTGTTGCTCTTGCGACGATTGCCTTCCCATTTCTCTCTTGCGACTATATCCTTCCCTTGTCTCTCTTGTGATGATAGCCTTACCTTGTCACTCTTGCGACGATATCCCTTGTTTGTCTCTTTTGCGACAATATCCTTTATTTGTCGCACTTGCGATGATATCCCTTCATTGTCGCTCTTACAATGACCACTGTTGGGCGTCTCTCTTTTGATAACAACCTTGGGTATCGTCGCTCTTGTGACGTTTTCCTATGTTTGTCACACTTGCCATGACACATGAAGTGACATTTGAGAGACCCAAGATTTGTCACAATATCCAAGACATAATATTGCAAGAGTGTCGAAAGAGCCGTCGTAAAATGATCCAAATTTACTAGTGAGAAGACCAACTTAAGACAAAATTCACTATCCCATGGGGAACTTACAAGTAATTAATAATTCCCTTCAAAATTTTAAATGTTGGATCAACTTTTCAAAGGATAATGGATTTCACTTTCAAAGACTTAATAAAAAAGATAATCTAAATTTAACAAGATGACTTGATTTTGATGTCCAAAGAGAGGAATTTGCATGTGCATTATCTGAGGAAAGTATTTGAGCGATGTAGGATATATGGAATCTCATTGTATCCTAAAAGGTCAACATTTTTTGTAGACCAAAGATATTTTTTGGGTCACATTGTGTCTACATATGGTATTTATATTAATTAAGCAAGATTTGTGTCCATTAGGAAGATCCCTTTCCCAGATAATAGAAAATATTTACAGTCATTCTTTGGTAAAATCAAATTTATAAGAAGATTCATTCCAAATTTTGCTGAAATTGTCAAACCACTGAATTATCTATTGAAGAAATATGCTCTATTTAAGTGGGATGATGGTAGTATAAAATCATTGAAATACATTAAAGAAGCTATCACATTGTCATCGATCCTTGTTAGCCTAGATTATTCTCGAGGCTTTATCATTTTCTCTTTTGAATTGGAGGATACCATTGCTAGTGTGATTTTACTAAAGAATAAGGATCATAATGAGCAACCCATTTCCTTCATGAGTAAAAGCCTTACGGATGTTGAATTAAAGTACACCATTACCAAGAACAAAGCCTATCCCCTAGTGAAATCATTGAAACAATTTAGAAGTTATGTCGGATACAACAAAATCATAACCTATGTCCCGTACTTAGTTGTTAAGGATGTGTTATCACAACAAGATTGTCTTGGAGTTAGGGGCAAGTGGGTATCGAAGATTCAAGAATATTACCTAGAAATTAAACCAACTAAGATCATAAAAGGGAGAGGCTTAGCTAAGATATTGACCAAGGGAAATGAGAAGGCTTTGGGGATAAATTAAAATGACCAAGTGAATGTTGTTTTGAGTGAGTTGGAAATTGACAAGTTGTATTCGAATATCATTTATTACCTGAAGAATTTATTGTTTCCTAGCCACTTGGTGGATTGTAAAATAAGGGCCTTGATATTGAAATCCATGAGATATTTTTCTACTCTGGATGTCTAGGTTGGAGGAATGTCGATGGAATAATCATTAGATCTGTCAACAAAGAATAAGCTAACAAATTAATTGAGGGATTCCATTCAGGGTATTGTGGGGGCCACTTTGCAGCTTGCACCACTACACAATATCTTGAGGGCATGTTATGATTGGGCTACATTGTTTAATAATGTTCATCATTATGTGAGGTCTTTTCAACCATGTCATTTTTTCACAGGGAAACAATGATTGGATTATTTACCTTTGAAACCTATTGTAGTTGAAGCACCCTTCCAACATTGGGGTTTAGATTTTTCTGGAGAGTTTAAAAAAATTATAATAATGCATACTGATGAATTTTAACCGCCTTAGACTATTTCACTAGGTGGGTGGAGGCCATACCTACAAGGAAGACGACCAAAAAAATTGTAATGAGTTTCCTTGAAGATAGAATAATCAAAATATTTGGTGCCCCGACTAAAATCACTATTGATAATGTGAAGGATTTTAGTTCTCTATCTCTAGCCAATTTTTTCTCCAAGTACATAATTGTATTGTCTCATTCTTCTTTTTATTACCCACAAGGAAATGGATTATCTAAATTTAGTAACAAGAATATCATGAATTTCATTATAAATACCGTGGGTGAAAAATAAAAAGAATTGGGATAGTAAGATTAAGTATGCACTATAGGCAGATCATATCATGACTAAGAATTCTACCATGAAAATCCCTTTTGAGTTAATGTATGGAATAGAAACAAAATTTCCGATCAACCTTTAGATTCCCATGTATCATCTTATGCAACATTTCACAATAGATCAGGAAGCACTATGAGAAAGAATTGATCAAATTGTAGAATTGAGAGTCTAGGAGAAATGATTTTGATCAAATGGTAAAGAATCAAGATAAAATCAAAGGAATATTTGATCACAAAGCTCAACATAGACATTTTGAAGAAGGATATATTGTAGTCATGTGGGATAGAAGGAAGGAGAAGCTTGGTATGAATAAGAAGTTTGATGATCTTTGGATTGGTCCTTACAAAATTGAAAGAGTTATTGGAATCAATTATTTCTACCTTACTATCCTTGATGGGGAGAGGTTGCATTTGTTGGTTAATGGACAACTTCTCAATGTTTATTTTGTAATTGACACTTGTTTTTTTAGCAGTAGCATAGAGTAGGATGCATAAGATTATATGAAACAATAGATTTGTTATGTGCCTCTATTTCATGCTTATTTCTTGTGATTTCTTGCTTATTTTTAGTTATTGCTTGATGAGATGCATCCTTAGTTAGATGCATCCTTATGTTGCATTGGGATTTTTGTACATGCCTCAAGATCCATGTACTGCAATGACATCTTTTATTTCTTATGCATCCATGACACATGCCTCAAGATCTGTGACTACTTGGGTCTTGTGCAACTTTCCTTGGATGTTGTACATTACATAAATCATTGTGATATCTTTCATTGATCATTGTGCTCGCATGGGAGATGATGTCAAGGTTGTTGCACACTTGGATGAGGGAACTTTCACCTTTGGACAAGGTCATTGAGGCCTTTTGTGAGTTATTTCCACCTTTTGAGAAGATCATTCTACATATAGAGGGGAATGTTGCACTTTGGATACCATTACATGCCTTATTTTGAGCTTATTGAGTGAGTTGTCCACTTCTAGAGCCTACTAAACCCACAAGTTCCACACATGTGACTTATTTCATGCATTTTAGGAGGATGAATTGGATTTTGAACTTACTTTGCTTGACTTGGGGATATTCTTGAGGGCAATTTGACTCATTTACTCATGTATCATGGAAATAATTGTATAGGTGGAAAAAATACCTCATAGTTTACTCATTGTTGACCATATATCTATGGTTTGTTGAACATATCAATATTGGGGTTTGTATTTTTCGGAGAGTTTAAAGACAATTATAGTAATGGATACTGATGAATTTTAATTGCCATAAACTATTTCACTAGGTGTGTGGAGGCCATACCTACAAAGAAGGAAACTAAATAAGTTGTAAAGAGTTTTCTTGAAGATAGAATAATCACAAGATTTGGTTCCCTAACCAAAATCACTAACGATAATTTGAAAGATTTTAGTTCTCTAGCTCTAGCCAATTTTTGCTAATGTATGAAATAGAAGAAAAATTCCCTATCAGCATTTAGATTCTCGTGTATCATCTTATGCAACATTTCACAATAGATCAGGAATCAATATGAGCAAGAATTGATCAACTTGTATAATTGGATGAGTCTAGGAGAAATGCTTATGATCAAATGGTAAATAATCAAGATAAAATTAAAGGAACATTCGATCACAAAGCTCGACAGAGACATTTTGAAGAAGGAGATCTTGTACTCATGTGGGATAAAAGGAAGGAGAAGCTTGGTATGCATAATAAATTTTATGGTCTTTGTCTTAGTCCTTACAAAATTGAAAGAGTGGTTGGAATTAATTCTTTCTACCTTGCTAGCCTTGATTGGGAGAGTTTGCCTTTTCTAGTTAACAAATAACTTCTCAATCTTTACTTTGCAATTGACACTTGTCTTTTTTGAAGTAGCATAGAGTAGGATGAACAAGATTAAATATGAAACACTATATTAGTTATGTTTCTCTATTTCATGCATCTTGCTTGTGATTTATTGCTTATTTTTAGTTATTGATTGACTTCATGCATCCTTATTTATTTATATTTGATTCATACTTGTCTAAAAAAAGAGAGAAAAGAAAAGAAAATGAAATAAAATATTTTGTTCGTATTTCTTTTCATTCTTCATAAACCAGGGTGACTATATTTCCTTGCCTAGTTGTTTCTAATGGTTTTATGGTGAGATAAAACAAGACTCGGTGATTGACGTAGAGTCTAGGTCTTAGATTTATGAGGTTATCATGTGCTTTAAGGTGAGCACATGTTCCCATGTTGGAGCCATAATTTACCCCCTAAAATGTGGGGGTAACTAGATGATATTTTTAACTTGCGATTCTTATCACAATCAATAATTCCATAGATGATATCTATGGTCATTTGGCCATAGATGTTCCCAACATCTGCTCAGATCACTCTTATTGATGAAAATGCATATGAGGCTTGATATGCATGTTGTAAAAATTTGTCATATTTCATTTCATTGATCATATATGGTGTTAATGTCTCATGTACTTGTCATGAAAGTGGTGATCATTGGTTAAGTCTAATAATGAATCACGATGTTAATTGCCTTGTTTTTCTATGGTCAAAGATAATCATCCTTTAGATAAGTGTTGTCACTCTTGGGGACTTGGAAAGGTGTAGCATGCTCATATTCAAATCCATACTTAACACTTTCCATCTTTCCCTATTTTTGTTCTTCTTGCACTCATGGTTGATTGCCATATGTCATAAAAGGTTCATGCTTCATAGTCCCATGAGAAAATCCTTATCTTAAAGGAGCTATAAGCTCGAGTTTGATGCTTCCAAATAAAAGAAAAATAAAGAAGATCAAAAGACAACAACAAATCTTGATCTATGTAACCTTGCTATGAGGCAATTGCCCCAAAGTCCTATGCTTAAAAATGCATATCTAAAGAAAAAATGACTATTGAATAAATAGAAAGGCAAGAAAGGGGTAGTAAGAAATAGTGTTGAGGAAATGGTAACTCAATGCAAAAGCACACCCTCATATTTACATGCACTCATAAAGATGAATATATTTAACAAACCTTACATGGATATGCAATTAAACTCATTAAGTTACCTGCCAAGTCATACCATCTATCACTACATATGCTCCTCACTTAGTGTACTTCTAGGCACTACTTCTTATTTTAGGAGTTGGCACATGTAATATGGGTTGATGTTGTCTCTATCATGCTTTATCTTTGGAAAATGGTATAAGTTATATGGGTTATTGTGAAGTTAGAAGATGATACTTAATGTTTCTCTACCTAATGGCATTTTCATTTTGACATGAATCACTATTTATGTTTCATTAGGATTTGTGTACATGCCTCAAGATCCGTGTAATACATTGGGATTTGTGATTGCTTAGGGATCCATGACACATGCCTCAGGATCTATGATTGTCTTGGGTATTTTGCACCTCACCTTCAAATTTGTACATTACATGGATCATTGTGATATATTTCATTGATCGTTGTGCTTGCATGAGAGATGATGTCAGGGTCGTTTCACACTTGGATGAGGGAATTTGCACCTTTTGGACGAGGTCATTGAGGAGGTATTTCTTCCTTGTGAGAGGACCGTTCCACATATTGAGGGGAATGTTGCACTTTGGAGACCGTTTCATGCCTTATTTTGAGATTACTGAGTAAGTTGTCCACTTCTAGAGCCTATAGGACCCATAAGTGCCACACATGTGACTTATTTCATGCATTTGAGGAGGATGAATTGTTGGTTGAGATTACTTTACTTGATTTTGGGAGATTCTTAAGGGTCTTTTGACTCATTTACTCATGTATCATGAACATCATTGTATAGGTGGCATAACCACCTCATAGTTTACTCATTGTTAACCATATCTCTATGGTTTGTTGAGAAGATAATGGTATTTTATGTTTTTTAGGCTAGATCTAAAATAATTGTATTTTTTATATTGAGAGGGTTGTTACATATCTTGCCTATAAAAATATAAGCACCTCTAATTGCAATTCATTGCTAGAACTCATGGAGAAAAATCTTGGTCTACTTGTTGCATTATGCTATGGATGGATAGCTAGAGCACTCCCTTGAAAACGTATATTTTGTGGATCCTTTGAAATTGATGGATGTTCATGGATCAAATGGTTTTTTGAGTCAATTTGATGAGTAAGTGGTCTCTTTAAATACCCGTGGAATTTTATTTCGAATTGTTTCAAGTGTGGTTGTGCTTCTCTAGTGTTGGTGGTGTGCCCTCTTTCTCTCTTTTTGATAAGATATTCCCCTTGATCATATTGAATCTTGTAAGGAATTATGGCGTTTTGCTATGGTTTGTAATGGACAACCCTAACTATCACCCAAGTCTCACTTACATTTTCTCAAGAGGAGCCTTAGTTGACCCCATATTCCCAATAAATCTAGTAGACATGAGTTTACTCATTATGTAGTCAATCATAAATAAAATCCAAATTTTTACTTTTTATTTTAGGTAAATTTGAATGTAGCTTGCATTTAATTTTTCATCCGTAAAACCCTAGACGTCTTGTCTAGTTTTGCATGTGTTTGGGTTGGAAATCATATATATTGAAGAATTTGTCTTGTTGGTCCATATTTATGCATTTTAAGAGTGAAACAATCTAATGTTATGTTCCTTTAATTTTTCATATTCAACAAGTTACATATATTCTAGGTTTAGTCGTGGTTTTTGCCCTATAAATCATCTCTTTTAAATATATTTTAGGGGTTCAACTTACTATTGTTTATAACTTTTTTGTTGTTGCAATTTTTACATCTTCAAAGAACATTTTATAACAACCAATTTTAAATTATAGATTTGGAATGTTTTGGGAATTGATTGCACTCGATAATCATCTAATAAAATCCCTAAAACAACCCTAAAGAACTCATAACCTAAATATGGAATTTAGCTTAATTAATCAACTTAATTCACAAATCTCGTATCATAATAAGTTGGTTATAATTGGGTAATAACATAGGTGACCTTAGAATTGGATTGTGTTGCCTTAGGAACTTTAGGTGATATTAGGGAAGCCTCCCTTGTATTGGGTTTGTTCCACATTAAAAGGATGAAATTAGTTGTCTAGGTGACAGTGGAAACACTTTTGTGTTACACTCAACCTTTGTACCTTGTAAGGGATTTGCATTCAGGTGAAAGATTGTGTGATAAAACTACTCACATCATCTTATTATTCACATATATTCTTTCATATACACATTTCTTATTCTTCATCACCCTAGGTGTTGACCCAAAAATTTTCTTTGGGATCAAAATTGTTTATCATTTTCATATCTTCTGGAGCTGGCATGAAGGTTTCTCTTAGCAGACTATTAAGCTCAGGTTCTAGTCAAAGACAATGGTAGGATTCATAGTTACTATGGCCCTTTCCAATTAAAGAGTATGAGTGGGTTACATTCATAGGTTCATCTAATTACATAGTGACTTGTCAGACACTAGACGAGTATCAGACATCAATTTCAAGTCACTTAGTCTCAATTCAACTCAATTACAGGGTTCAAATTTCAGTTGGGTCAACACCTCAATTATCAATCAGAGGGATAGTAGGGATAAATGGATTTCAAATTCACAATTTTCCCTATCCTACTACACCTATTGTACATTTAAATATGTAATGATCCATATCATTATGTCATACAACATCTTGTCAACACCCAAGCGGCCTCAATCCGGCCTTGTTCGACTTATTTTAAAACACTAATATTTTCCCCTAGGGGATGCCATCCTAGGATTATTTTTGAGTTTTTAAACTCTCCTATATTTTAATTCCCCGTGTCAAGGTTCTCAGTTCAGATTTCATGAGTAAAGGACTCAATTTGCAAAATTTTTAAAGTTGTCCCTTTTCATTGGTCATTGGTCGGGTCCCAAATGAACATAATATTTCACATAAAATAAAACAAAATATATTCATTTTGTATAAAATATAGTGGTTGAACCCTATAGGGATTAGGATAATATTTCCAATGAGCTACCATTTTCCTAATTCTGAGTTTGTATGACTAGTCTACGAAGGGCGTGAATGCACACTTCCTAAATGGCCAAAATCCATAGTTGTGAATTACTTATCAGTTTCTATTCTGATATATGACTTAAAAGAAAAATATGGCCTATAATTGATTTAGGGAAGTGTGAAATATTTTTAATGGTATGTCATATGCCTAGTTTCAACCCTCAATTGATGAGAATGAGCCTTTTCAATTTCATGACTAGTTTTAGAGGCCAATTTGATAAAGTGGTTTAGGGTTAAAACATTACTACTGATAGGCTTAGAATCATAAAATACAAATTTTCATGTCGTAGTAGACTCAAATATCTTTCCAAATATACCTCATTTTCCTCATTCTGATGTCATATGACCTAGTTAGAGTTGTCACAAATTTCTAAACTAGTTGAGGCGGAATGGTCTAACTAGCTTGCATGACATAGGTTCAAGTTAGTGAAATAAGTACTTAACAACCTCCTCTCGGGGTTTCATTCCCACATCACGAAAGTGATCATCGAGACCTTTTTGTCAGTACTTATTTTTTCTCAATTGGATATCATATGGCGATATGGAAACTTTCACAAGTTTTAGGAGCAAATCTTCCTGGCCAAATTTTAGGGCCCAATTACCACAATATTGAAAATGTGCCCCATGAAAAATTTCGACTCTGTGTCCTTTGACATCATTTTCGTCTCCGTCAATGAAGGTCAAATTCAAATTTGAAGTCAAAGGGTTGACTTTGCATGTTTTTTTAGTGAAATAATTAAAAAATAAAAATAAAAATTATTAAAAAATAAAGAAAATGTGAAAATGGGAAGAGTGCATGGGAATGCCATAGCTCCCCCATGCAAATTTGGAAAAAAGAAGAAAAAAAATAAAAAAATATGAAACCCTCTCTTTGCCCTTCAGTTTTCCATTTGCTCAATGCACATGTAAGGGAAGGGCGCTCTGCAACTCTAGTTAGAAACCTTCAGTTTTCCATTTGCTCAATGCACAGGTAAGGGAAGGGCACTCTACAACTCTAGTTAGAAACCTTCAATTTTCCATTTGCTCAATGCATAGGTAAGGGAAGGGCGCTCTACAACTGTAGTTAGAAAGTAGGACAAGGAGCAAGGCACACAACTTCCAACCAACCATAGAGAATAGGTACCCTCAAGGCACTAAATCTCCTGGTTATTATTTGCTAGTTCGGTATTTTTTACAGTGTTGGTTGCTTGGATGGGCAATGTGGGTATAAACATGTGTTGTTTTAAATTCAAGGGTGGTTGTTCATGGCTGAGTATTGGTTGAACTGGGTTTGCACTTTTAGAGTTTAAAGGTTGGATAGGGTCGTACCTAAGTATTTTGTTTCCTATACAACATTTTATACAATTGGGAGGGGATTTGAACCCTTCTTGGGCACTACGCCAGAGCTTCCATGGTCCTCTTAAATTGTTGAGTTTTCTATTTCTCCAAGCCCATGTGTGTAATTTTGGTGGCCATGGGGTTTGAAATCCGACCCTCCCCCAACTTTTTCCACCTAGAAAATGAGCACATTTGGGCAAAATGGAGGGGGATGGGGTCGAACCCATGACCTCCCCCTCATTTCCAATGTTAAAAACCACTTTTTTCAAAGAAAATTAAAATGGGGGCATGCCACCCCTCTCCTTTCAGCCACACATGCAAGAATCCACCATACCACCAATTTGAGCGGTGGACCTCGTCCCCTCTACACATTATTTCACCCCAATGCAACCTTTGTGCCGCACCCATACCACCTCAAGCGATGTGTTTACCTATTCACCACCCACACACCTTTAACATGTCTCCTGTGCCATTCAAGCACCAAAAAATGCCAAAGGGATGGGCGGGGCTCTATCCTACCACCTTGGTGGAGCCACCACTGCCCAACCATTGCTCCATTGGTCTAGTTTAATTGCAAAACATTTTAATTTTTAAATACATCATATGGTTGAACCACCAAAGGTGGAGGGTGGGTGGGTTATAATATAAAATTATAATTTTATAATAATTTTTTTTTAAACATGGTTATTTTAATTTTATTAATTAATTTTAATTATATATATATATATATATAAGATATATATATATATATATATATATATATATAATTAAAAAATCAATTGAATAACTTATTATTACATGTTTTTAAAAATTTATTAAAAAAATTAATTATCATTCCCTAAAGAGACACTTACCACAACATAGTGTAGTTCATATGTTCAATAGTCACATTCACAAAATCGGATTAGAATTTTAATCAAACATTCATGAGTGTCAGGGACTTATTTTTGGCATAGGAATAAGTGCCAAAAGGGGGGCCTAATTCTAGGCCTCTGGGGTCAAAATTTTTAGAACCAAAATAAACTCATTTCAACTCTAGGCATGTAGATTTGTAACATGCTACTATTTATGAGATTGAATCCATAATTTAATTTTAAATTAAAATTTTTCTTTATATCATTCCTTCAGGGTCATATTTGGCTCATCCCGAGCACGATTGGTGACAAATGAAAAGAATTGGAAAGCTAGTGAGAAGAAATACATCATGAAGATGCCAAATTTCAAAATCGTGGTTGTTTGGTACAAGGGATCAACTTTCCCAGTGTTCGTGTTTAGGCTTGGGGCTCCCTTTGCCGAATCAAGCCCGAAATGAATCCATGTTTCACAAATATCTTGGGCAGACTTATAGGTAGCGATGAGGGCATTACATCAAGTATAAAAAGTGCTCGTATAAAAAGTGCTCGAATAGAGGGCATTTCCTTACTTTTCAATGACCAATGCCTTGATTTCCTGCCCTCCAAAGTAGGCCAAAATTTCTCCTTCATCTCTAGTGTATTTGATAATCATTGATGGTCTTTGACATTGGAGATAATTTTAAGAACAACTCCAAAATTTTATATATAATAAATGGGTGAATCCCATGATACATAAGAAAAATGGAAGGCTATTTTATCAATAATATAATATGTATATATAATTTTTTGGCAAATCTTTTAGTCAATTATATAATCTTGTAAAATCCTGACGAGAATTATAAAATCATGTAAAATATTGGCGAATATTTCACTGAATTACAAAATCTTGTAAAATCATGGCGAATCTTTTAACAAAATATAAAACATCATTATGAAGTCTTGGTAAATTTTTTGATAAAGTATAAAACAATATATAATAATTGGAAAATATATTTATTAAACTGTAATATACCCATTTTACATGTTTGGAAAAGAAACATAGTTTGTCCTTCCTCCAAACAATGTTGCAAGCATGAGGGGTTGTGTTTTCAATTATGATTTTCCAATGGGGTGGTGAGCTCAGTGACCACCAGGATTTCAATCCCCTCAAGGCATGTGCTTAGAATTGCCACTAAGGGGTTCCCCAACTTCCATTAAAAAACATTATAATAGACAAAAATTGACAGAGTTCTGTTAACAGGCTTAGTATACCCCACCAGTGATATCTAGAGATTTGTATGCCCCACACCAATGTCACTATAGCTTTGTATATCCCACCAATGATATGTAGAGCTTTGCTTGGTATAAAATATTTTCAATTCCATTTTCCCCTTCTATAAGATATTTAAATAAAAATAAATTAATTAAGAGAAATGATTCATGATATGTCTACCTAGTTACCCAACCTAAGACCTAATTAGAAATACATTGTTAAAACATATAAATTTATACGTCATCTAAATAGCATGAAAACAAGAAGAACATACAAATATACAAAACAAATCATATAGCATGCAAACAATAAGAACATACATATATAGAAAACAAATAATAGCCTGTCAAATTGCTAAACAACAAGTAGAGAGTGTCAAAATGTTAAACATATGACAACAAGAAATAGTGGTCTTTAAACAAATGTTAGAACCAACAACATCTAACACAAATATATTAATATCGTGGTCATTATTCATATAAATGTATTCTTATGCACAAAACAAATTAGGAGATAAGAAATGTGAAACAATTAAGTCATTACATTATTCATATAAAGGTATTCTTATGTGCAAAAAAAAATGGGAGATAAAAAATTTGAAACAATTAAGTCATTCCATGATGATGACGATGATAGTCTCATTTAGATTGTCATAACTAAGCATGAACAACAAAAGATGTAGATTCAGTAAGGGTTGTTATACATCGTGTATATATGTACCTGATAGTAGCATGGTGCACACACAAAGTCTTATCACCCATTAAGAGCAACACATGTAATGTCTATGAGTGTTGGATCCTACTACATAGTAACTCCCAAAATTGCATTGCAAAAAAGTAATGAAGAAATAAATGCTCCTAAAGAGGAAAAATTTTAAGAACTCCCCAAAATTTATATGTATAAAAAATGGGAAAATTCCCATGATATATAGGGAAATTAGAAGCTTATTTTATCAATAATATAATATCATATTTTTTTTTATTAATCTTTCATTTAATTATAAAACCTTGTAAAGTTTTGGTTAATCTTTCACTAAAATATAAAACATTGTGAATGATAAAATAAAAACCATATATAATAATAAAAACTATTTTCATTAAATTTTAATATATCATTTTCCATGTTTAAAAAAAAACATAAACAAAATAATAAATAAACCAAATAACATTTTTTTTTGTTTTTGATAATTGCTATGATATGAGAAAATTAAAAAAAAAAACCAAAACATATTAAACTCAAATATTTATTTATTGAAAAAATTCATTTAAGATATTTTATACTATTTTGATTATTCTCTTATACCTCTTCACTTCATATGTGTCAAGAGAAATATAGAACGTAATTTTTATTTATTTATTTAAATAGTAAAATTATTTAAATATTTTTATTTTTTTATAAATATTTTCAAAAATTTCATAGGAATAAAATAAGATTTATATTAATAATAATTCTTAAAAACAATGTAAATTATATATATATATATATATATATATATATATATATATATA